>VDFB02006594.1:133683-151421 GCA_007258455.2 Sequoia sempervirens
CTTTTAACAAGTCTTTCAAGCTAATCACTTATTTTTTCATTATCAAGTATTAAAAGTGACAAGTGTATATATATTATCTTCTTTTGTGAAAACAATTTGACTAGGTAGATATTGGCATGTTTCCTTGTACATAGTGGATTACAACATTATGAGTGGACTTACATTTAAACTAGAAGTTTTCCATTTGTTAAGCTACCAAGGGGATCTAGTCCATAAAATACACCAAGGATTAAACTAGCCCAATCATACCTCAAGGGAAACTGAACTTGATCAATATATAATCAAGGAACATACCATCATCATTATGAATTGAGCTACTACCCTTCCATATTCTCACTATTTTAAATGGTAAGACATATATGTGAGAAAAGCTCTTGCACATGTCGTGTTACAAATATGATTCAAGCATGTGTTTACTCAAAATTTGGAAAGTTTAATAAAACTAAATCATTCATATGGGGAGGCACATCTAATCATAAAACTAAATTAAAAAGAACCACTTTAGAGATTTAAGAGTGGCGGGGGATGTACAAACTATAGTAGGTCGATTCCTCAATCATATAGTAAAAATTCAAACATCTAGCTCTTTTCAAAAACCTACCTGTGGATAAAAACATAAGAAACAAACATGTGTTTGAAAACCATAAGATGAGATCTATGATGATACAAAATAATCTCTCTATATAACCACCACCATTCATGGTAAATATCTTTTAAAAATTTATAAGTGAACAAGATGAATCCATATAGTGTATTCAAAGATTTTTTTCAATCACAATTTTACATATTTCTATAAATCTCAATGAGGATTAACTAATCATACAATACTATGATAGCTAGTGTAGCATTAGAAATAAGTATGGAATGCATATCTCTTTCAAATGCACAAAGCTAAATATGGAGACACTTATATCATCGAGAAGCCTCTACATTTTACATATTCTATTGATGTATAACATGTGTAGGCATGATAAAATTATGTTGAACAAGGATTGATGTCCTAAAATAAGCTTGATAAATGACACATAAGTAAATAAAAAAATACAAAGATAAACATCGACCAACCAACCATTATTACATATTTTTGTCATGCATATAAATAACATGGTTGGAATGCATATGATTTTGAGTTCCAAGTTAGCTCAAATCATGACATATTACCCATATTTGTAGGTAGGAAATAGTGCTTACATTGAGAGGAATATTTTCCTTTTATTAATTTGAGGTATTTGAAAGTATGGGATAAAGACTTCTTTGTTCATTGAACTTGGAAGTAGGTAATCAATTAATAGACCTAAAAAGGTGTGAAAACCTATGCTTTCATATTTGAAATCATCGAGCAGCCACACCCTAAAGTTATGTTACAATACTATCCACAAACATATTTCACAAAAATACATATTTCCATGGTGTATTATTCTACTTCCATATGAATTTCACTTCCCATGGGATTAATTATGTCTATATAGGAGCACTAAATTCCTTCCCATAGATACACTAGGTTGAGAGTCTAAATTTTGTTAAAAAATAGAGTTATAGGGTGACATAAAATGTTTACATCTTACAACTTGAAAGTTTAGGGATAAAGTTTCCAAAATGACTATGTTGGAACATTGCAAGCTTAGGAAATACACATACAAGTCATATGCAAAGTTTCAGGACAGTTCAAAAGTCTAAGAAATATATGTGTTGTGGATTTATGAACTTAAGATGTAGGTATAAATTTCACAAGGAGGGGCATAAATATTTATCAATAGAAGTATGGTCGATTTATCAACTTAGGGTATAAATGATAAACTTGTAAGGGAGGGACAAACATTAATGGGATATAGAAATGTGAGGAAATAAGAACTAGAAGTAAGGACGCAAAGCTACAAACATGGTCTAAATTTCTAGGGAGTATAACTATATTAGGACCATGAAGTTGTGTGATTGTGATGTAGGCATATATATTGCATAGAGAGTGACATTTTTTTTAACTATAAAGTAGAATAAAGTTGTAGAGTTTAGAGGAAAGTGACTATTTTTCACACTTTGCAAGTAATGTTTAAATATGAATAGTTTTTTTATGCTGCATCAAATATAGCTCTTACAAAGTTCAAGGGTAGAGGAGCACTAGTACATTGCATGTAAAAGAGTATTACGAGCCCACCATAATATGAATTTATGGGGTAAACAAATGTGAAGAAAAGTAGTAATTTGCATTAGATGTGCAAATTTTCACATGAAATTCATTTATTATTAAATGAAACAATCATAGTTGTAGGTATTAGAGGCAAAAGAGCTTTATCTATCCTTTACAATACAAAAGATAAATAAAAAATTTACAAGTTCATGGACAGTGATGAGTTACGATATTGCAAGAATTATGGTGAGAGCTACAAATAAAATATTGACTATAAACACTGCAATAATTCCTAGAATCATCACCATATCATCCATTAACCATTGATCATATCACTCATTTATTAATTATTTATTATTTTTAATCATTTATCATTTATATACCTTTATTTACTATTTATTAATTATCACATCATTAATCATTTATCATCAATTATCATATCAATAACTAATTATTACCATTATTCGTTAATTTACCATTTTCCATATTTCTCCACTTAATTAAATAAGATTTTATTATTTAATTAAATGAGAGAAAATTATCCATTTTTAATGGATAAAATTTCTATTTTCACCTCATTAGTCACCCCATTCTTAAAATTAGCAATTTCCTCATTAGAAAATATTAAATAAATTAATAGTTATTATCTTCTCACAAGTTAACTTCATCTTCAAATTAGAAACTTCATCTCCTCTCACTAGTTAACTTCATCTTCATTCATTAGTCAACATTGTTTTAAAATAGAAACCTCATTCTCTCATTTTTTCAATTCATTAGATTAAATGATTAATAATTATCCTCCAAGGGGTTTGAAATTGTAAATTTGTAATTTCTATTGAGTTCAAGCCATAGTCAATTTAGTTAACTCAAGTCTTTGATCTTCTTTTCATCTATATATTTGATTTGTATTGATGAATCTATTAATAGGATCATTCCTTCATCATTTATAAGAAGAATCATTCTTTATGCAAATTTACTTTATTGAAATAAAGTGTGAAATCTATTGAAATATATTGTAAATCAAGTTTAATGTTATGATGTCGAGTTTCATTCACATTCCTAAATAGCAACTCGATATATAATAATCTTATTTTGAAGTTTCCATTAAATTTGATATACTTAGGATTTGATTTCCCTTTTGTATTTTAATTTCTCTTTGTTTCCCAAGTTTCTATTTAATTACATACATTATGGTGAACCTGACACGAACATGCTAGCTTTTAGTCTAATCTTGGTGTATATGAGTGTTTGTTGTCTCTTATCTCACATGTTGTTTGGGATTCTAAGAGGTTTTGAAAGTCAAGTTTTTATAGGAGTCTCTTAGTGAAAGATGGAAATCATAGTTATGTTTAAAATAGTTTAGAAATAAATTTTAATATATAACACTTTATATTTTGATGTGGGATAGTATTTAAAACATAAATTAGTTTGAGCACTTTTTTTTATAATCCATACATTTGTAAAGACTTTTACTTTTAGAACCATATTTTAATGGTTGCACATATTAAATTCTATTAATAATTAATTTTATTTATTTACTATTTAAATCTTTCATTCATAGAGGTTAATTATTTGGCTAAGACCCTTCCCTTCTTTTCAATCCATAAAATAATGTAATGATGCTTCAAAATAGCATAACTATTTTCTTTTGTATTAGAGTTTTACTTTTTGTAGGTGTTAAAAGGGTGACTTAGAAAACTTTAATGTTCATAAGGTATTTTGGTAGGTTCTTCATAGATCTTAAAGTATAATCATTCGAAGTCACGCATTACTTTCCATCTCTAAATGTGCATAATGTTTGCAAATGAAAATGAAATTTGGTGATTTTTTTAGATTGCACAAAAAACCATGAACAATATTGTGATAAGCTTATTTTTCTATATGTTTGTTTGGGTGAAATTTCCTTATCTACCATTACAATTTTGGGTGTATATCAACCTATGAGGCCATTGGAAATGCTCTAGGTAGATTCTTGAAAGTGGACATGACTTCTAGGAACTTTACTTGCACCTCTTTTGCATAAATCTTGGTAGAATTGGATTTTCTAATGTTTTTACCAAGTGAGTTTTTTTTACAAGTTAATGACTATTATTAGTCTCAATTGATTAATTTTGAGGGCATTCCCTTTTGATGTAGATTGTACTTCACTACTATTCATTTGGCTTCAACTTTTTCCCATCATTTACATAAGCATTCTTCTTCAACTTTGTGGAAAAATGCTCTTCCTAACTATCTGATAGTGCATCTTAAAGATTTGATAGATAATTAAGGGGATTTAGAACCTCTCTCCTCCATTCCTAAAATATCACCCTCTAGGCATAATGAATCTCTTCTAAATTTTTTACTAATGTTCTTGAAGCTCAACAATGTATTTTAACTATTTTTATTTTTCCTTCAACTTTAGACTATTATTTGATTGTTCCTAAGATGGTTTCTTTCCAAGCATGTGGTAAAGAATATATGCATGATGAAGATGATAAAATTGATGCACAAATTGATATACACACAAATGATAAGGTACATAGAGTGAGTAGTGCACAAGAATTGATGAAAATTATTTTTTGACTTATAAACCATGCAAGAAGGATGCTCACAAAGAGATTATATATATATTTCCATTTTATGATGACCCTCATTTCAAAATTGTAGAGAATGAAACATTTAGACCTACTCATGAAGACAGCCATAAATCTAGTCAAAAACAACAAACTCAATTTCATCAAGGAATTCATGGCACAAGCACTATATAAGAAAAATAAATGTATAAATCTATGAAAATACCATGCTTACAAACTCAAATTAAGATGATGAATTTAAGACACTTTGTGCAATTATTCTTGGTGGTGCTATAGATGGTCATATTAGCATTGTCTCTCAACCTAGTGTGGATCTCCTTCATGTTGATGGTGCTCTTTTACATGCCTCCATTAATTATTTTATGATTATTACAATAACTAGTTGTAAAAATTAACTAATTATTAACAAGGAGGATATTTATGCTGAGAGTACATCTACTCATGATAATGTGGATGAAGGTGATAATGATGACTTAGACCTAGATGGTCTTAATGAAATGGATGAAAATGACATAATTGATTATGATTTGCTTACCTTTTATGAAAAAACTACGCATATTTTATATATTTTTAATATTGAAGCATGATTAAGCTTTCAAGATAATCAAGACAAATCTCATACCTTGATTTTTAAAGTAGTAATAGATTCAAATGAATAAACTAGTATATAATTCATCTGACATATCATTGATATGTTTACATGTTAACTTGATAAGGAAGAGCATGAAGACAATCATAAAAGAAAATAAGAGAAAGAATGATAATTGTATGACTTATTCATTGAATAAATTGAGTGGCATAATGGTTTTTAACCTCTTTCTTTAAGTTTCATGATGATAAGGTGATAAAAATAGAAGATTACATATCCGACAAATGCCCAATAAACTAGTGCCACATAGCAGTTATTAAAGTAGGAAATCATTAGAGTTTTGAATATCGAGACATTGAATGCATTTTGTCTAAAAAGTAAGGCATGGGTGGTCGATCTAATACAAAAGGATATAAAAGTCACAGCAAATCCTAACCTCGAATTGGACATTCTAGCAGGTGACTAACATCTTCTTATGTTCGTTCATTTACTTTGTCAAACTAGGGAGCGTATACTTGAAATGGAGTGCACTGTATGTGCAATAAGAAGCAGTTTTAGTCACAATTTACCAAAAATAAATGCATGAAGGGAATTCTACTTATGCTAGGAATGTAATGCAAAGCCTTCTAAAATTAATCAAAGAAGAAACCATAACAACTATAACTGAGAAACAAACTATGAACTGGCTTATGCTACAGAACAAACACAAGGATGGATTCCGATGCGCCGGAGAAACAAGAATTCTAACTTATGATCAAAGAAAATAAACGACTAACTAACTAACTATAGATACTTACTAAGCGCCCTTAGCAAGCATCAACTAATTATGCAATTGGACTCAAAACTTCATCAACTTTTATTCATAACTCAGAATGATATACATTGTTTGCTCATATGAAACTAACACAAAAATCTGTCTCTTATCATAATACTAACTCTTACATGCTATGCTTGCTATGCTCATTATGCTTGCTCACTGCGTAGGAGGAACACTTATTTAAACTAGAAAAACAACTAACTACCTAACTTAACAGAGAAAGACGTGGACATAAATGAATCCTAAAACCGAGGAATAGACTTCTCATAAATGAAAACATATCCATTCAACATGATCCGAGAATTTAGCATTCCACTCTTTCCAAATTAATGATCATTAAGTTTCTTCCCAATGAACTGGATAGAGTGTCTTAACTAGAACAACTTTCTCGACATTGTGAAAGAAATGGACTTTACTGCAGGGCCGAGATCCGTTGCGCTTGACTCGTTCATGCTCCCTTCAACAACCTGTGATGCACAAGGTGATAGAGGTGAAAGAAAGCATGCGTGGAAAACAACACGATCCATTCATTAATCACATATTAAATATATCCCATTATTCAAAAACCATATGCATTATACCAATCATTTGGAAGGTCAAACAAGGTAATTAATAAGACACATTGAGATGTTAGGCTACAGGAATATAGGAATGTATTGCTATAGGATACTAGCCATTTTAGATAAAGAGTCTTCAATAAAAGAGTTAAAACATCCATTAGCAGCAAAAGTAGAGATATTAAAAATACATCATGATACTCAAATTATGAGCATATACTGAGCTCATCATCTGCCCCCTACTTAACCTAATGATGATCCACCAACATTAAGCTTCCTGGTTGTTTCCCTGAAATATGTAGGAGCGTATGGCTTTTTGGCACAATCCCCAATTTATAATAGAAACCTCAAATTTTTCCATCTTTCATATCCGAATTTCTTTTATCCTTATTAACATTTGTAGCTTGATAGCGATAAAGTGGCCACATTAAAACCATAGGTTGAAATGTTATTGGAAACCATAATTCGAACCTCTTCTAAAGACCAAGTTGTATGTACTTCTCTGTTCTACCAAGGGTTGCTTCAAAATTTAGGGGACTATGTGGCTTAGATTTCCTTAGCCCAACAATCAATTTCTCCCATCTCTTTTCAATTATGGAAGAGGAAAGCTTCCAAAACAAATACGGTTGGCTTTTGAATTCCTCATACACTTGCTTTCTGACATCAAATATTTTTACTCTTTGTGGTTGGTCATTGAACCCATATGCAACAGTGAGCCAAGTTTTTAGCATTGTGTAAGGATCTATGATTTCTGATCACAGTGGTATGGGCTCATCCCTTTCAACTTCTTCATAGGCTTCCAGTTGTCTACCATAAGGTTTTCATTGGCTTCCCATGACATAAGTGACCTCAAATGGATATCACCAATGTAAAGAAGTGGATTCCAATTTGTTTCAGAGGGAATTATCAATCCATGCAAGTAAAATTCACATAAAGAATTCTTTAGCCAATTAGGAGCCACCTAGTATGCATCATAAAATTCTTTGGATGTTTGACTAACATGATCCAAATTTCTAGAAATTCTCATTAACTAAAACCAAAGAAATTATTCCTTTAAGCACATAGCATAAACCCTAAGTGATGGTCTACACTCCACAATCTCACCAGTTATTTTATCATCTCATCCATCTTCCTTTTCATTTCCTAGATTTCCTATTTCTACCTTTCAATTTCTCTTCGTTTCTTCTTCTCTTCCTCCCAAAGACTTTGTTGAATTTTAGTCTTGGCTAAATGGCAGAAACTCAAGGTCATGGAGAATGAATTAAAGCTTGAGTATGTTCTGATGAAGGATCATATTGTTGATATTTTCATGAAGGCTCTTCCTAAAGATACTTAAATTGAGTATCTCTTAGAGAAGTTAGGGTTTATTTCCCCTCTTTTCTTGAACTAGATGCATATGGAGATGCATTAGTCTAATGGATCTATGGATCTATCTTTCTTCTAGACTAATGTCTTGGTGGCTACCTCTTAAGGGGAGTAGGTAGTATCAAGTGTTGTCATTGTGAGTATTATTGTTTTCATGTCAAAGGATAAATCAATGTAAAATATTTTATTTTCCACTGATGTCAAAGGGGGAGAAAAAGTATGTGCAAAAAAAAAGGAAGAATGGGAGAAGAAGCATCTAAGAGATTATCTACTAAGGGGGAGAAACAAAAAAATGTATTCAAAGCTAGTATGTTGTCTTTGATGGATTTTCACATCATGTGTTTCCATCAATGACAAAGGGGGTTATTGTTGCAAGAATGGAAAGATTGAAGGTGTTGTCATTGATGTCAGCTAGTTATCAACTAGTTTTTATTGGCTATGTATGTTGAGGATATTGAGAGGATTATAATTAATATTAAGATATGTTGCAAATGTTTAGTGTTTTTTTCATGTTTTTATTTGGATTTGTTCCTATGGTTGTGTAGTCTAGGCATGTTTTTTATGGCTTTTAGAAGATGTTATATCTATATTTTTGGTTGTTGATTTCTTCTACAGTGCAAGTTGTGTTCATTAGTTGTGAATTGTGGTTTTCTATGATTTTGATTGAGGTACAAGAGAAATGTTGTTCGTTTGAATTTTTCTTTGATCAAGTCCTATGGCTTGCAATTCTAGATTTGAGTTTCCCTATTTCTATTGAAGATAGTTTCAAAATTTTGAAGATCCATGCTTAATGGTTCTATGTGTTTTACACTAGTTTGGCCAACCTTATTTGAAATACTACTTTCGAGGATGATGAATCATGTTGGATCTTTCTGGGTCCATTGAAGTGTGTGTTTAGGTTTCCCTCAGTCTAATTCCACCCTAGAATGTTTTGGCACCAACCTAATTTTAATTTGGATTTGGATGGAAGACCTTGGAGATGTTTCAAAGTTGAGGATGGTATAAATATAGGATGAGTTAGTGGTGAAGAAATATAAAACATCGAAGAAGAAGAATCATAAGAGAAAAGAGAATGTGTAGTTTGATGTGACATTGATTCTATTTAGTGAGTGTGAGTGTGAGTGTGATGTGAGTGTGGCAGATTAGTACAAAGCTTAATGCTGAGTTTTCGAATGTAGTGAGCAGAAGGTGAACTCTATCATTCATCCATACATGTGTGTGAAGTGATTTTGGTGGAATCCTTTGTTGCATTGGGATTGTAGTCTCTTTATAGAAAGTATTCTTTGTTTTCTTTGTATCTATGTGGTAGTGATCCCTCCGGGTTGTTAGCCCTATTAGACAGTGAGTCCTTGTTTTGGATAGTGAGTCCTTGCTTTGGCAGTGAGCCTTATTTTAGGTAGTGTGCCTTTGTAATTGGTTTTGATATTCTCTATAGTGTGAGTTAATCCTCACTATGGTTTTTCCCTTATTGCTTTTTCCACATAAATTTGGTGTTATTATGTTTATGTGTTGGATTTAAGTTTTTGCATTGGCTTTTGATGATTAATCATTTAAGCAGTATTAAGAGTTAATTCCAGTCATTGAATTAAAGGTGTAATTTTGTGACAAATGATTCATCCCTCCTCTCAGTTGTCCTATTCAATAGAGATGAGAGGGAGGACAGGATGATGATACATGCTATAGGGCTACATACATATTTAGAGATGTGATGGATGAGGATTATGACAAGACTGTAGATCCTAACTATGATGCACATGAGGAGGATGAGGAGGAGGAGCAATTGATTTGTGAGGGTGGCAAGGTAGAAAATGAGTATCCAGTGGGCCATGAGTGGGGAGATCCATCTAACATTCATGTTACTAGACCACGATCGACATCTATAGTAGGCATCAACACCCACAGCCATAAAGAGGCTAGCACATCCTCCATGCATCTTGCACACGATGAGGCTAGCTTCCCACAACTTTGCTAGTGAGCTAGGAAATGATATTTTATTTACTATCATGCTTTATGCTTATACTTATGTCATGATGTCTACTAATCATATGTATGGTTTCTATCTTATAGGAGCTATGAGATATCTTCATGATCTCTATCATCAGGTGGCTATGGAGATTGTGCCCCCATTAGTCGATGAGGAGGCCACTGATACAAAATATGTTCCCCCATGCATCATGGAGTGGGATCCAAAGTTTTTCAGGCTATATGTCAGATTGTGGGTAGCCTATGAGAGTCTTAGGAGGCATGTCCACTAAGCCAAGGCTACCTAGGATGCACAATCATCTTGATTGCCAACAAATTTCAAGAGACTACAATCAAAGGTAGCTACACTTCAGGTGAAGAGAGATCGTATAGTAGGGGAGCATTAGGAGGCCCTTAGATAGGTATGGGGCTTATAGTTTTCTCTTAGTATACTCGGTGGATCATGACCATGATCACATACCACTGTCTCTCGACAGACCGCCACTAGATAGATGTGAGCACCAGATCCTAAGGGATCTAGTAGTCATGTACCTCATTAGAATTGTATATATTCATGACATGTACACAAAACATTGATATATGTGTGTGTGTGTGTGTGTGTGTGTGTGTGTGTGTGTGTGAGCATTTGATGTTTTATTACTTGTGTTTATGTGCTTACTGTTAAATGGAAATTTGATTGATTAAATAATATTTGTAGGACTATTTATTGAATGTCTCCATGATTTAATATGTTTTATGTTATCTAATTAAAAAATATTCTAGTTTCTCTTAGATGCAACATTGTGATTAAATATGTTATGCTAAATTAAATGCACTTATGATCTAATTAAAGAATATTAAATGCTTATAAGGATCTAATCTAACATAACACACAAGATTATCTTGAATAGTATGAAATATAAAGTAACCATATAAAAGTTAATTTAAATAATTACCTTAGTATTTAAGACACAAATAATTGCTTGTCAAGAATGAATCCATGTGAGAGAAAATTGATTTCCATCTACTAACTCTAACATCACTGCTTTATCATTCAAACTATTCAAGTTAGAAATAGTACCAGTGCATATGTGTGACATTTATAAGCTCTTCAAGAGGTGTTTCATCCAATTCTATTAACATGTATGCACCAGACCCATAGTTGGCATTAATTATATAAGATCCTAACCAAGTATTGTTGAACTTTCCTTTATCACTTGGGTCAACATTAATATTATGTTGATTCTCACATAACACAAAATGGCCTTTATTGAATACACAAGGAATTGCATTGTCATTGTAGCTATGGTTTCTTCTCTTACAATAAGCTTGAAGGTGCACAAGAGCATTGATGTGTTGTTTGTCGAGCATTTCAAGTTGATGGAACTATTGTTCCTTGTAATTCTTGTCATCAATAAGTCCTTGAAGAGTGATTCTTAATGTAGGAATCTCTAACTCCAATGGAATTATTTCCTCACTCCAATAAATAAGATTATATGGTGTAGTTCCTATAGATACTCTCACATTTGTGCAATATGCCCATAGCATATATGTTATATGTGTGCCAATCCTTTTTTTTTAATGGTTTTGTTTAAGATTTTTCAAGGGAACTTTTATTAGTTGATTTAGCCTGGCCATTAGATTATAGATAGTAGGGTGTTGAAAAGTGATGTATGTTAAAAATTTCTAAGAACTTATTCACATCATTATTCTTAAATGGTGTACCATTATTGGAAACTAATGTTGAAGGAATTCCAAAGTGAGCAATAATGTGTTCCAATATGAAATGACATATCACATCAACAGTTGTTGAATGAAGGGGAATCACTTCTACCCACTTCATGAAGTGGTCTATTTTGGTGATTATGAATGTATGTACAACAAAAGAAGGTGATGATGTTTTTCCAATGATGTCCGAACCCCAAACTACAAAGGGCCAAATAGGGACTTGAGCTTGAATTTCATATGTAGGAGCATGAATCGAATTGCTATGTTATTGACATTTGTGATATTTTTTTACATATGTAAAGCAATCTTGTTCCATATGTCTCCAATAGTATCCTATTCAGATAATTTTTTGAACTAATGTTTTTCCTCCAAACTGAGCACCACAAGCACCTACATGAGCTTGTTCAAGTGTTGTGAGTATTTCAAATTTTATAAGACATCTAAGTAAGAGACTATCAAATGATCTTCGATACAACACATCGGTGAGAATTATATACTTACATGCTAGTATTCGTAGGAAGGATTAGATGTTATTTATTGTTGGCTCAGGAAAGGAACCATCATTCATGTAGTTAAATATTATATCTTACAATTCACTCGAGTCTTCCATGGTTGTTGCTAACACTTCATCTGATTTTTCTTCAATTTATGGTTTCGTAACTGTATTCACAATGAAGGTGAAGTCCTTTGAAGGATCTAATGAGATATAAGGGAAGCTACACTATCCATTGCATTTGCATGTTGATTATATTTTCAAGGGATGTTGTCAATGGTAAATAATTCAAACTTCCCTAACAAAGACATTATAAGATCCTTGTATTTCAATAGCTTGTCATGCTTTACTTGATATGTTTCATTTATTTTTTTAATGATTAATTGTGAATAACAAAATATTTTGATGTCTTGGGCTCCCAGAGCTAATACAACACATAATCTAATGATTAACACTTCATATTTTTTGGTGTTGTTTGTGCATAGGAAATTTAATTGATATGATAAGGGAATGGGTTTTCCTCTATGTGGAGCTATTATAACTCTTGTACTAGAGCATGTTCTACACTTAGATTCATAAAAATATAATTCCCATGCCTTTTCATTCTCTTGAATTGTCCATGCATTCTCATTAGGTTATGTTTCTTTATTAGGTAATGCTAGGGGGGAAGGAATGTCAGCTAACTAGTCAGTTAAGGCTTGTCATGAAACAAACTTCAGTTCAAACTTAGTCAACAACATAACCCATTTAGCTAATCATCTTGATAAATATATTTTAGCAAAAAGATGTTGTAGGGGATCAAATCTTGTTATCACATGTATTTGAGCATTTAGTAAGTAATCTTGCAACTTACTAGTAGCAAATACAAGGGCCAAACATTGTTTCTCTATCATTGTGCATCTCTTCTTGTAATCTATCAAGGTTCGACTAATGTAGTAAAAAGGATGTTCCTTACCATTTTCATCTTGTTGAGCCAACAATGTTGTGAGAGCATGGGTTGATGTTGTTGTATATAGGATTATTTGTTTGTTTCGCATAGCAGGTTGTAAAACAGGTGGACTAGTGATATAGCCTTTCAATTCTCAAAATCATGTTTACAATATAAATTATAATTCAATTAAACTTCTTTCTTAAGGCTCAAATGTTTAAAAGGTAACATTCAATCCACTAAAGATTGGACAAAATGATTAATAGCTTGAATTCTTCCTTGTAAGGTACATAATTGAGAGATGTTTCTAGGAGGTGGCATGTTAACTATAGCATCAATTTTCTTTGTTTCCACCTCAATACCTCTATGGTATACAATAAACCCTAGAATTTTTCCACTATCTACACCAAAGAAATTATTTTCCATACTCAATCTCATGTCTTGCTTGTTAAAGATTTGGTGAGGATATCATCAACATAGTCTACCAAAATATTATTTATGCAATCATGAAATATCAATGTCATCACTCATTGATATGTCATGCCTACATTCTTTAATCTAGAGGGCATCATTACCCAACAAAATGTTACACAAGCTATTGTAAATGTTGTCCTATATTGATCTTGAGGGTTGATAAGCATTTGATTATACCAAAAAAATTCATCCATGAATGACAACAAATAATGTTCCATAGTTAATCACATCATGTCGATATTAGGAAGGGAAATTCATCTTTTAAAGATGCATTCAAAATCAAAATTGGTGCACATCCTAATATGATTATCAAGTTTTTGCAACTATGACAATGTTTGAGATCCAAGGAGAATAATCTATAGGTCTGATAAAACCAGATTCAAGGAGCTTTTGAATCTCAGTCTTAACTAGTAAGGCTATCTTAGGGTTCATTTTCTCAATATTTTTTCTAATGGGATTAACATTTTCATCGAGGACTATATTGTGCATTACAATCCTAGGATAAATTCCTGGCATATCTGAATAAGTCCAAGTGAACAGTTCAAGAAAGTCATGAAGTAAAGTTCCATGGTCCTCTTCTTCTTCATCATTGAGGCACTTTCCTAATTTAGTCACCTTGTCTTCATTGTTAATATCCATCTGAATGTCCATTGTATCTCCTAAAGGAAGCACATTTTTTTTTTTGGAAATTTAGGGTTATATTCTTCTTTGTTCATGTCAACATCATTACTTTCTTCTTCTTTTTTCTTGGAACTAATCATAGCACATGTAAGATACCTATTTTTAGGAAGAGTGGATGTTTTGTCATAAATGCCTAATATTTCTTTCAAGGCTTCATCATCTTTGATAAACTCCAATCATTCTTCACAATTTGTATCAATCAATTTTGGATACTTCAAGGTTAGTTGTTTTAGGATTACACATGATAGTGTTGATTTTTAATGAGGGTCTCTTCATTTCTTGTGTAATATTAGAAGGGAAATATCCCAAACCACTTTTTTTCTCTTGCATGTTAGGTTCTACAAGAACATAGATGCCTTGTTCTTTCTTACCACATCATTTTCCACTATAACCCAGTTGTTTCATAATTTCATAACCTCTCCCATAAATTCTTTCCATTTCTTTCATGTTTGGGGGTCATTAATAATCCATCTCATAAAATTTTGTTGTATAACTTGTGCCTTCTTCTAAAGTGGATGAGGTAGATTCTTGTGATTATTCTTTTGAATTCCTTTTTGACATTACCATTGGTTGTTTCTTCTTCTCATCTTCTTTATTTGTGATTATGTACTCTCCCTTAAATGAGGGTGTGAATTCCAAAGAACCCCAATCATCATCCAATAATTTTAAAAACAATCTTACATTTCGTTTCTTATTTTATAGGTTCTATGTTTGGTGTTGCAATCAACCTGCTTAGAGGACTTGTTGTTCCTTTTCCAATTTGTAAACAACTCTCAAGCTTGAGGTCTATTTAAAATTGGTATACCTTTTTGTTATAGACATACTTCATGATAGGATGAAGGGTCGAAGGCACCACATGCATTACATGAATCGATGGTCTTCCTAAACAAAGATTGTTTGAAAGGTCACGAGGAATAACATGAATAGTAGTTTATAAGGTAACATTTCCAATTGTAATAGGTAAAGTAATCACATCGATTGGTTATTTTGCTACATTGTCAAATCCTTGAAATTGATGAGGAGGCAGGTTCATTTTTTTTATTTTTCCACACACAATCTAGCTAAAAGTTTCACAATGCACACATTAAGGGTTGAGTCATTATCAAAAAAGGTCATTTTTATTCCTATTTTATTGAATCTAGATATTATCATGAAGGCACCATGTCTCTTTCTCAACTCCAAGTGAGGGAGCTCATGTTGGTGAAAGGTAATTTATACATTAATTGTATTCATTCCTTGTATTAGAGATGCCACATCATTTTCTTTTTTATAATTAAGAGGATCACAACTTATTGCAAGGTTATTGAAGCATATGTGATAGGAGAATTTCAACAGTCTCCCATAGGGATATCTTTTACGAGTATTCTTAAGTTGTTCAAAAGATAAAACTGCTTCACACTTTGTGAGGTAAATGAGGAGCACTAGGAAATATGGGATTTGGAAAAGGTAAGGTTGTGGGAGTTGGTTGTTTTGGTTGTGGATTATTTCTAGTTTTGTATGTATGAGCAATGGTATTATTACTTGATTTCTGCAAAACATTGTTCTTAGGTGGTTCAATAGTGTAAACATGTTTGATTTTAGTTTGAGGTTTGTGTGAAGGTGGGTAAGGGATAAGTTGAGGTTGAATCACATTGATGTCTCTTTTTTTTGGTTTGTCATAACAAGCCTTAGTGGATGAAATTTGTGAGATGAAATCCTCAATATCTTCATCTAACATGTCAAATTCATAACTACTAAAAGTCTTGAGGGTTAGGTTAACTTGGAAAGGGAGATTTAACATAGTCAAATAATGATACTTTCTCCAAGTGGCTTAGGTGTTGGATCTTGTTTTTGGTTTTGTTCTCTAATGTATTGCAAATGTAATCTAATCTAATTGAACTATGAACAAATGCTGAAAATTAAAAGTGCACAAATATAATTCTATCCACAACTACAATGAAAGTAAATTATTCTACTCCTAATGAATTAAATGTAACATAAAGTAGGAAAAATTAAATAGGAAATATTTAATAGCAAACAAAAGCTTAAAAATAGGAATTTTAAATCTATAAAATGGAGTTCAAAATTTTAGAAGTTTTTAATGGATTTTTATGCTTTTTATGTTGTATGATGTAAATCCTAAGTGAAAATGTAGATTTTGCTTGTTTTTTAGTGAAATGAGATTAAAAAATACAAGGTATATGACCTTTCACTAATACAAAGTTTGAAAACTCTAGAATGCCAACTAACATATGCAAAACATATGCAATGTTAATGCGCAGGAAAGATCTAGGATGATGCTCTCCAAATTGGAGTTTTAATGTTCTAGATGTAGGTTCACCAAAATGTGGTATATGAAAAATGGGGTTTGAATGCTATCATATGACTTAGGACATAGAGCACACCTACTTTACACCTACTACATTCAAGGGTAACCCTAGAGATCTCAATGCAAAGGAGAAAGAGATCTTGTAATAGGCTTTTCCTAGGGGTTAAATGCAAAATAATAAGGAGTTCACCACCAATTATGAACTTGGAAAGACAAATTAAATGCAAGATACAACACTAACCCTAATTCAATGTAATGACCTACAAACTAACCTAGAAAAGTAAATGAAATAGAACAAAAAAGAAGTAAGATAGAAGGTGTGCACCTGGAAATCTAGGAATGACTGATTGAAGATTTGAAATGCTAAATTTTTTGGCTTTTTGAAGAAATGAGACTCATTCACCAATCTAGGTGAATCAGTCCCAGATCTAGATGTTTGTACAGGAACTTGTTACAGGAAAAAGGGTATCTGAATCTGCAAACAGTTCTAGAAAACACCTATAGTGGGACTCATTCACCACCTTGGGTGAATTAGTCTTGTTATGCTTTTTCAAAAGTGTTGATTTACACTTCACACCTCCCTCTTTCTTTCCAAAATCGAGCATCGATCTCAATGCGAGAAAATACCTGCCAAAAAACATAATGGGGGGGATTTGATTTTTCTTATAGTTCTTCCTCATTCTCAAACCCCTAGTTTGGTAATTAAACTTTGATGGAAATAATGAAACATACATGTAAATAGGAATGTAAACCCTAGCCTTAAATGTGTCTAAGACTAGGAAATATGAAAAAATAATGGAATCATATTCTAGTGTGTAAGAGTATGATGCATGAATGGAAAAATGAAGATGCATTACTCCCTTTGATATATCTCTAATCAACCAAATGATCCCTAATGATGCATGTACCTTCCCTAGGATGAATGTAGAGTGATAATGGACGATGGAATCACTTAGGAAACAAGTCTTTAGGCTTGTCTTGATGGCTAGTTGCATCTCCCTAACCTAGAATCCATCATGATTCACCTTAGACAACCATGATCAACCCTTGAAATTGTTATATCTTGAATGAAAGTGAGATTGAAGACCTGAAAAAACACTTTCATGTTGCTTCCAAGACATCAACTTTTATTTCT
>VDFB02006594.1:151521-177056 GCA_007258455.2 Sequoia sempervirens
ACATCCATCATGCATCCATCATGCATCCATGTACATTCATATCATCATCATAATATGATCTATTAGTCCTAAGCATGCATAAATCAGCATGTGCATAATCATAGCATATCACATCATCAATCTCATCCATCTCATATCATATCATCATTTAAGTTGTTTAGGATAATATAGATTTGTTATTATAAGCATCTTGAAATCATCTCATTGCATCATTGTCCATAACCATCCATTTTTTAACCTCTTTATTGTGAGATCAACCCTCAAATCGAATCTTTTCACTCAATCTCTTGAGGGCAATGCGCGATGTACTTCTGCTGGGGCATCCGAAAAATCATAATTTTTTTTATTTTGATCGTGACAAGTTTATTCTTTGAACCAACACAACAAGTACATTGCTTCAAAGAGGGGCAAAATGTAGACATGCAAAATTAGCATTATGCATTCATCAAGAAAATCAGGCTTCACGTGCATCCACTCATTTAGTTAATCAGGTTCACCTTCATCCATTCATTAGGTAATCTCATTAATCTCCTAAGGTCATTTATTTAAAATAAAATAAACATTATCATCAACCTTTTAATAAATCAAACATCCATTTAATTATATCAAATCCCAAATCATATTCCACCATTTTCTAATTTAAATAAATCAAATATCAAAGTCCTAAAAGGTCAAATCATCCTAATCATCATTAATTTAATCTAACCATTATTAAATGCTAATCTCACCCACTTGCATTCTCTAGATTATGCCACTTGCACAAATAAATCAATTTATTGATTTATTAAAACCCTTATTTTCACTCAACATGACAAGTTGATTTGTCCCTCTAACATTGCATTTATTGCCCTTTTTCTTGTCCCCCTCTCTAAATTTATTGCAAAATTTGAATTCAAATTCTCCCTCTCATGGGCACTCTTCCCAAATCTTGCACATCCATTGGCCTATCATCACTTGACAAATGTCCTCTTCTCATTGGTGGATCTTTCACCCATTTGGACAATCTCTCATCAAGAAATCTATAAAAGAAGGCCTTAACCCTCATTCATCCATCCACAACTTTTATGCAAGGTTACTCTCTTGATTTGAGAACTCATCTTGCTCATCATCTCCATTTGCATTTCATCATTTTGGCTTCTTAGCAAGGGTTGGGAAAGGGTCACTAGCACATGTGACATCAATCCAATATGGAATAGGTGATTATCATGCTTTTGAAATGTCTTCTTGATGTTGTTTTTGTTACTTGTGGCATTTCTTTAGCATAGATATTTTATTTCATAGAGGTATTTATTGATTTATATGTTTAGACTAACCCTTCTAATGAGTATTTGAGGTTGGTTTTACTTGCAGATTTAGGGTACTTCAAGTACAAATTTGACAAATGCCCAATAAACTAGTGCCACATAACAATTATTAAAGTAGGAAATCATTAGAGTTTTGAACATCGAGGACATTGAATACATTTTGTCTAAAAAGTAAGGTGTGGGGCTCACGTTGCAGGATCGATAGTGGCCATTACTTTTCATATATCTAAGCAACTTAAACTAAAGCAAATACACCCAAAGCATATTGTCATATACTTAACATACAAAGGAAACAAGAACGACAAGTTCCATCACTTCCATTACCATTTCTCTATTTGTCCTGAACTATAATTCTATCAAAGTTGAAACTATTTAAAATTAAAATTCTACTGAAACTAATCTTTGTTAGATAAAAATACCAACCGAATATTACGAGTTTTGCACTGTGCCATCAAAAGATCCAGTTTGTACACATTTACAGTATCTGCAGCTAATGGAAAAATGTTTTGTTTGAAACAAGCGTAAGCACAGTGTAGGTCTAGGGATGAAATCACTGGAAGAAGAAACTAAAATATATAGATAGGTAATAAAGGAAAAAACTACAATCCAATTGAGCAACTTACACAGCTACCCTATCAGGTATGAAAACATCAATTGTGGCTTTGTATTCTAAGTGAAAAAAAAGTTCTTAGGATCTTACGCTATCGAGCTTGGCATAAGTTTTATGTATACTATAGTATCCAACAATTTTATTTTTATCTTTATAATACTTATATTATGATAAAATTAATACTAGAAATCGGATGCACAGGCATGCAATGATCAGATAAGGTGTATTGTGCACAGCTATCAATGGAGAAGGTAGCGGGGTTTTTTTTCTTTTTGTGGGTGCAATCGGAGGTGTAAACAAGTGATATGAAACAATGTTAAGTTAGTTCATATTATCAGGTGGATCTTATGAATTTGAACTCTATGTACAAATTAAAGTCATTAATGAAATAATTTTCAGACAAAGATTAATTTTTTATATATATTCATTCAATATGAGCATTGCATAGTATTATAAACTTCAATCTAACATTAAAGATTATTTGCATAAAAATGGGAAAATGGTTTTTGTGTTTTGGAATAAAAATTTATTAGTTGGAAATTGGCTATCAGTTACTAGAATAAAATTATACATCATGTCGAATGAATGCTTTTAAATTCATTTAATTTTTTTGCTTTATTAAAGGCTTATTAGTTATGTGTTTTATTGCGAAGATCGAATTAACAAGTATGCTTTTGGAAAAGTGATTCCATTAGTATAGTTACATCATTTATTAGTAAGATTGAATAAAAAAGTATTATTTGAAAAAAAAAATTATTTATTAGTTACAATAGTCATCACAAATGGGTTTTCCAAAAAGGGAAGATGTTATAAGTAGTATCTACTTTGTAATTGTGTGAATGCGATGAATTGATACACATACTTTGTATTGTTATTTTAATTGAATTAGAAGGTACACATTTTTTTTAGGGAATGTGGGAAAGATGTTAAAAAATTGTATGTTCGGGGTGGATGAAGTAAATGCAATATTGAATGTTGTAGGCTGGGAAAGTATACTTTGATTAAGTTGCATTTTTGTATTGCTAGCAGACTACAAAGAAGGTGGGCACCAAAGTAAAATGAAAACCATGACAACTCAATGAATGTGCAAATGTATATAGGCAAAGGTAAGAATAAATTGCGTAGCCATTTACAATCTATAGCGTCCTCTTTGTAAGCATTTGAAGTGAAATCAATTAGAGGGATATGAAGGGGCTAATTGTACAAAATGTGTATAACACTAAAGATGCACAAAGTGTATATATGTGTCTACATATGTATATATGTATATGTATATATATATATATGTATGTATATATATATATATGTATGTATATGTGTGTGTATATGTATATATATGTATATGTGTATGTAGATATATATATATGTGTGTGTGTGTGTGTGTATTCAACTCCTCCCGTAACAAACTATTCATTATGGTGGTTTTCCTCTTCTATTGTGCATTTTTAAATTTTTTTTGAAGAAAATATATTAACTAAGTTGCATTGTTGAAAGAGGCATTGTTGTGTTGGTTTCATAGTTTTCTTTTTTTAAAGACTTATTAGTCATTTGTTTTATTGCCATGATTGAATTAGCAAGCATGCTTTTCAAAAAGTGATTGAACCATTAGTATAGTTACATATTTTATTAGTAAGATTGAATAAAAATGTATTCTTTAATAAAGTTATTTTTTAAATTTTTTTCTTAGTTATAATGGTCATCATAAATGAGTTTTCTAAAAAGGAAAAATGTTATAAGTAGTATCTACTTTGTAATTTTTCGAATGCGATGAAAAGATACAAATACTTTGTATTGTTATTTTAATTGAATTAGAAGGTACACATTGTTTTCAGGGAAAATGAGAAAGATGTTACTAAATTTATACAACAAACTATGTACATATGTATATATGTAATAACAAATATCATGGAGATTTATTTTACATTATTATTTTGCTTGAATTAGAAGGTATGCCTTGTTTTGAGGCAACATGAGAAACATGATACTAAATCTATACAAGAATTTTTGCACACATGCATGTATGTAATAACAAATATATGGCATTAAATGTAAAACCACAAAACTCACACTCATTTTCCTCCCTACCATATTGGCATCATGGAACCCCATGGACTCTAGCCAAACCCCTGAGCAAGAGATAGATGAAACATCCATAGGAGATGTTGAGTTTCATCATACATCCCACAATTAAAATCTTGGGCAAACTCTGGTGTTTGCGTATATAATATCTACTATTGTTGTGTTTTCTTTGATTTGATAACTTGAAATATAGTTCCTGCACATGGAATATAAGGGTATGTTAGTTGACAAGCAAGGGAAATAAAAAATGAAGAATAAAAAGAAAGTATATAGGGAAAATTAATATATACAATGTGAGGCTAAAACTAATGAATAATTTTTACAATAAGCTAAGAAAAATTGTCTATTGACAATGGGAAAGTGTCATACATACACTGTTGATCGTGTCTAGCAAGGATGAGATGCATTGGAATAAGTCATAGGAGCATGAAAGAATTTGAAATAGAGAGTGTACAACATACAAATTTTGTTGAATACATATTATATTTCTGCAGCAATATAAACAAAACAATATACATATACAATGAAAGAGGTTAGCACTATTCTTTGTGAATAAAAATAGATAGTGGAATATTTTGAATGCATGGCCTCTTGGTCAGGGATTGTCTATAAGCAACCTATGGGAGAAGTTGAAAAGAGAGCTGTGGAAACAATGAAAAATGCAATTATTGGTATTATGGGATTTGAAGGGGGAGAAAATAGTCACATATGAAAGTGGTGCTTTATTTTCATCCATAACAATGTAAACCAATGCTCATCCTCGTCCCTTCCATATTGGCATCATGAAGCCTCATGGGCTCTAGCCTAACCCTCGAGTAAAAGAAGAAGTTAACGTCCATGGAGAATCTTATGGACCCTTATTAAATATGACATAAAAAGAAACTAGGGGAAGGACGGGTGTGTTGAATCAAATTCTGTAGGATTCCACTATTTTTTTTGGCTTGAGAAGTTCATCTAAAAAAGAATATCCTGGTAAAGAATTAGCATAATGGAGTTTCAAGGCTGCTAGAAGAAGATGAATAAATGGAATATATAGAGTGATGCAAAATAAGTAGAAGGGTCCATCTAAGTTCATAATGCAAGTTTAAATCTAACTATATTAAAAATACAACTATAATTGAAGGAAGAATACAATAAAAATAGTCAATGGATTGAAGCACCTATTTTGTAGCAAACGTATACGAAGAATGCAATAGACATAATCACCATGTGGAAAATCTGACAAATGCACACCAAACCACTATTGGCCTATAGGACATGCAGTAAGAAATGTTTTAAAATCCATGGAAAGTAGGATAACTTATAACCATGAGTGTTAAAGTCATTAAAAATGCCACAAGTTTTATAACATCTGCTTGCATGCCCTGTAGGCCAAAATAGTTGCTTTTCTTTTGTTGTCCCCATGATTTTAAATGTAATATATGTTTTACAAATATTTTTCCAATGAACTGCATATCCAATTACTACAATTATGCAGATTCCCACTTGCAAAAGGTCTATTGTATGTAGGTAACATTGTAAAAAAAATATATAGATATAAAATGAAATAGGTTAGCATTTTTTATTGTAAATAGAAAGAGACAAAATTAAATATTTTGAATACATTAGATCCTAGTAAACAATTGTGTATAAGCAATCTATTGAAGAAGTTGAAAAGAGAGTCATGGAAATAATGACAAATAAAATGGATAGAATAGAGTTTGTTTTTGGTGGACAAGTGGATGTGAGAATTTTTGTATCCATGTATATACACAACAATCAATATATGATGATAGAATCCAAGAAAACTAAACCCACACTCATTCTCCTCCCTACCATATTGGCATCATGAAGCCTCGTGGGCTTGAGCCAAACCCCCAAGCCAAAAAAAGGAGTTAAGGTCTATGGAAAATCCCATGGACTCTTATCATATACCACAGAAAAATAAACTTGGGTATTTTGCATAAATGATTAATTTATTTTTTATGTGTTTCATTCCTTGCTTATTATGGATCATGATGGGCCAAAAGTGGCAATATTATGGGTATTTGTAGGGTATGTGGTGTGACTTTTTAACCCAAAATTGATGAAGCGAAAAGGGTTTTTAGAGGAGATTCTCATATTTTCACCAATATAAATTATGCTTTAATTTTAATTTAATAAATTATTATTATTCATTTTCTATTAAATTACGACTAAAGTCTGATTGATAGGTGATTGAAAAACATCTATAACTTTCAAAGCGGTATCACATTTTTTGAATCTGAAACATGTGTCACATTCTATGCTTCACATACTATAGGATTAAAAAAAAAATAAATTTCATGAAGTTTTGACCAAGTTAAGGTGGTCGGACATACAAGTTTTTATATTTTTTAAAAGTTGTAATAAAAAATTCATAATTAATTATTTACTTGGAAAAAAATTACAAAAAAATATGCATCACATCAGGACATGAGTCCTCTTCTTATATATAAAATCTTATAAAAAATATTATCATTTTATTATGGTTAGGGTGGTCAGACAGACACCTACTTCTTATTTTTCCTAAAATTTAAGTACTACTACATTGAAATTTCAAATTTTCACTAAATAGATTTTATTTATTTTAAATAAACCTAGTAGTTTAGAAACTAAATTCAATTTTCTAAAAATTATATTCTTACATATTTTTGAAATAATATACATAACTTATTCAATTTTTACGTCAAGTTGCCTAACTGATTTTTCTTATTTTTTTTGCCACTTAAGGGCCTATTTTTCCATGATGATCCTGCACATACCCTTTTGTGGACATCAAAATCTGAAAATGGTTAAAAATCTAACATACAAAAGCATGATTAGTATTTTTAAACAAAACAAACCTTCAACATCTATATGAAATAATACATCATGGTTCAAAAATGCAAACAAATGGCAAGATAACTAAATCAGAAGCATATGAAAACATGATGCAAACTCTATCTGATATTGGATTGGTGCTTTTGTGGAAAGAAGCCCTTTCCCAATCCTTGCTAAGCTCCATGACATGCTGATAATGCAAGATGATTTGTGCATAATAAAGATAAAAAGATTGTTGATTTGTGGAGGATTAAAACAATAGAAACTCTCTATTTATAACCAAGAATGATAAAGAATGCAAACATGGAGGGCCGTGGGACTAAAACCAACCAATAGGAAGGAGGCACTTGTCCAAATGTGAGTGGATGGAGAATGTGAAAGTTTTGGTCAATGTGCCAATAAATGACATTAGCTGGCCTTTTCAACTTTCAAATTTGGCTTTGGAGGAGAAGAAAGGGTCTTAAATGCCTAGTGGGGTACATGTAAGAGGAGAATTAATGCCATGTTGGAAGGGACAATTCAACTTGACTTTAAATTCAAACTTGAGGGAATATTCTCCAAAGATGCCTTATTGAGGGAAAATGAGGATTTAATAAATGAATTACAATCCTTTATTTGTGCAAGTGGGAAAATCTAGAGAATGTGACATGCATTAGATTAAAATAATCAAGATTAGATAATTTAGTGAGGGATTTAGATGTTTTGACTTTTTGACTTAAATTTATGGATTAAAATAAATCAAAAGGAAATGAAAAGTGATTTCAAATTTAATTAAATAAAAACTTGATTTATTTAATTAGAGATGATGATTAGTGGTTTAATTAAATAAAATTTGATTTATTTAATTGAATGAAGAACTTTAGAAGATTAATTAAATAAACTTGATTTATTTAATTAAAGAGATAACCTATGAAGTTAATCAATTAAACTTGATTTATTTATTTGATCAGGTGAATACGATTTTATTAAATATGAGGAATGCATGATGTTAATTTTTCATTTCTATAGGTTTCAACGCTGATGTGTTGTGTAATGTGAGAGGAAGTATATTGATTAAGTTGCATTGTTGAAAGAGCCATTGTGGTGTTGGTTTGACAACAAACTATTCTAAAAATTGTCGGTTGTGGTTCCCTACTTGGCTTATCAATTCAAAATAAAGTAGGGAGCTCTCTAGTTATTATAAGAAGCCCCAAGTAGTTAGTTTGATGGAGCTTGAAACAAATGAGGGAAAAAGAATATCATGAAACATATTCACATAAGATTCAAGCAACATTGTTTGGTAGTAGATATTGAAGAAAAATAGAGGAATTTTATAACATGTATTAGAATAACACTTGTTTGGTAGTAAATATTATACAAAAAGAGAAAAATTGTATGGAGTTCCCTAAAAAATAGATAAATTATACATATGGATATATCTATATGTATTCAATTCCCTAATTGACATATAAAAATACCCATATAGGAAGATATACATATGCATATATGTAGACAAAGATATACATACATATGTATATCTAAACGGGGAGATGTTTAGAACAAACCATTTAATTGTGTAGTATGTGTAAAATATTCATAATGCCAGAATGGCTCTTCTGGCAATGCAACTGAATCAATATATTTTCTTGCATATTTTGGAGTATACTTTCCCACACTACAACATTGAATATTGCATTTACTTCCTATTGTGCCATTGCACTGCAATACATACATATACATATACATATATAGATATACATATATACATACATATATATACGTACATATATATACATATAGATATATACACATACATGTATATACACATATACATATATAGATACACACACACACACATATATATACATGCACATATTGTAAATTTGAGCTCCATTATTTGTTACTAAATATTATAGATAAACATCAGAAAAATTGTAAAAGAACTATTAGGAAAACACTGGAGAACAACATACATCTAATTCTTAAGTATCATCTTAATACTTCTTACAACTATTACATAGACTGCTTGCCTTCTACCAATATGTTGCATGATATTCTTCTTCTGTCATATGTTCAAAGTTGCCTATAGCAAACTGTTAATCGTCGTTATTTTTTTCTTTGCAAGGAAAGAAAATGTATTGATTAAGTTGCATTGTCAAAAGATCCATTATGGTGTTTCTTACGTATTAGGCTATTGTAAGAATAGTCATCCTTGGGTCCCTTCTATAATAAATTTGAGAGTTTTAAAACTGTTGTGATGTGAAGTCTGTAAGTCATTTTACATGGGTATTTTGTATAAATGTTTTGTCCATAATATTGAATACCAAATAATGTAGCTTAAATTTCCAATTAATCTTGTGGTGCTATATGCATTTTGGACAGATCATTGCATCATATAATTGTTGCCATAACATAGAGAAAATAGGTGTTGACTTGGAGAACTAGGTTTGAATAATTGATTTGGAAAGTTGGAAGGACAGATGCATTTTTTGACATTTATAGAGTTTTGTTACATTTTCCCTACTTCTCTATATGTAAACATGGGTTGGGGGTGGTGGAGTTAGTGTCCTCGATACGTGGAAGCTGAGTGCTAAATGTTTTTTCACATGAGGGTGGAGCTTAGTAATTACATGGGTTGGGGGTGGTGGAGTTGGTATCCTCAAATAAGGTAAATACAATATTCAATGTTGCAAGATGGGAAAGTATACTTTGATGAAGTTATGTTGTTGAAAGAGTCATTGTGGTGTTGGTTTGGTAGTAGACTATTGTTAAAATTGTTGCATTTGGCTCCACTTTTTAGCAGATTGTAGGGTTTTGAAACTGTGGTGGTGCAAAATCTATAAGTGATTTCACATGGGTATTTTTAAAAATAATTGATGATTACTTAATTGAGTTTGGAAATAATGGATACATTGTAAATAATGATTTAACTAGAATACCTCCACCCACAGACAACAATAATCTCTTCGAAGTCTCCAAGATGGGTATAATGTCAAAGATGAAAGCATATAATAGGAAGAAATTAATAATAAATTAATCATCTATGGAAAACACCTGTGTAAAAAAGAGTATAACCCCACAAACTTCATTAAAAATTCCAGATGCATCACCTCGTACTAAATACTATAGAGAAATAGAGAAATTGTAAAAGAGGTATTAAAATAACACTAATGTAGCCTATATTAGAATAACACCAATGTAGCTTTGATTCTTGATTAAGTGTGTGTGTGTGTATATATATATATATATACATATGTACATATGTATATATATCGTTGGTTGGTTTGGCAATAGAGTATTGTAAAAATAATTGACTTCGACTTCATTTCTTGGTAGGTTGCAAGGTTTTAAAACTGATGCCCTCCTGAGTCTGTAACTGAGTATACATGGGTAATTTGAAAAAATGATTTATTTATTTGTTTATGTTAAAATAGTTGTTGTGTGGAATCTACAAGTTGTTTTGCATGGTTTACTAGCGTTATGGTTTTATATGAATGAAGAAATTATAGTTAAATCTTGTTTCTTTCACCAAAAAAATATTTGCCCTCAAGAAGATGAAAACATGACTATAGGAATATGGACAAATGTACTATGTAGAGTAGACTATGGACTCTACTTTTTTGTTGTGCCTACTGCAAATTTGTTGTTATTTTTTCCTACATTTCTTTTTGTTGTTGCTTGATTGGTATTTAGGTGTATACATATATGGTTGGCCCTAGTAGAGGATATAGATATCAAAGTAGACATGCATTGATCTTTTACAACACATAAAAATGTATCTCTTTACATCCTTCATCTTTCTAGTAGGTCACCCATCAACTTGGACGAGAGGATTTATCATTCAATAGCTCTTTTTCAAATTCTGTATTTGACTGCAAAATTTACTCCCAAGCAATGTAGCTTGAATTTATGATTAAGTTTGCGCCATTGTGGGAAGAGTATGCAGATTATTGGTGCTCATTTCCTTTATGAGTTCTATTTAATATGGGTTTTGTGCCAAAGAATGTAGCTTCAAATTTTCCAGTAGGGAGGGCACTAATTTTTTTTGTGGCGACGTGGGCATTGGTAATTACATGGGCTGGTGGTGGTGGAGAATGGTGTCATCATAATGAGGAAGATGAATGGTTAGTGTTCGTTGGTGTGAGTGCCAATGCATCTTCCTATTAGTGTATAGGGATGGAGGCTAAATTAAATGCTATATTGAAATTTGTTGTGTGGGAAAGCATACTTTGATTCAGTTGTATTGTCAAAAGAGCCATTGTGGTGTAGGTGAATTGGATTTTCCAATGTTGGGGATGCCTTGATTGATGGGGACTTGTGCAGTATTTTTTTTTGTGGCTACATGGAGCTTGGTAATTACATGGGTTGGCAATCATACAGCTAGTCGACTCAATGCATAGGAATTGTATTCTTTTTTATAATATTTAGTAACAAATAAATTTTATTCTAATACGTTTCATACAATTCCTCTATTACACTTGAATATATATGTGTGTGTGCACCTACCTATGCTTTGAAGGATTCATTTTTAGATATAGTTCACATTCTATGTATATACATATGTGTGTGTATGTACGTACGTACGTACGTATGTATATATATATATGTATATGTATATATATATATGTCTAATATGAGAGGGAAAGGAAGAAGTTCAAATCACATGTTTCCTCACTTTCCCACGACATTGGCATCATGAAGCCTCATGGGCCCTTGGTAAACTATGAGCTAGGTAAAGCATGAAATGTTGACCACAAATGTGATGGAGTTTCATTATATATCAAAGAATATTGAAGTTTCTAAAAGAATTCTATGTTCCAATATATGTATTCCTTTTCCTAGAGTTTTTTTTGCTCCAATAACTTTCTAGGGAAAGAGAATGCTTGACAAAGAACTGTAGAAGACAAAATTCTACAGATGAAATACACAAATATTGTTAAGAGGAAGTCATCAAAGAAATAACAAAGGTTTTGTTTCAAAGCATACAATGTATAGGAATAACATCATAGACATACCTAATTTTGGTATGTTTTGGAATGTATCTAACCATGCAAAAAGAAAAGAGGCAAGTGTACAACTTTTCTATGCACTGAAGGATGTCTAGCCCTACAATAAGAAAAAGGGGTAAGTCTATAAGCTTTTAAATTATAAATTTACAAAGAAAAACTATCAAAATATATATATGTGGTTACGTATGTATGAAACGGCCAAAAATATAGGGCCAAAAAAACTTACAACAACAATACATCTATGAGATAATGTAAATTCCAGAACACAACACTTGTTAAACATCTAATCTATGAACCAGTGGGAGTGAATGATAAGTTTTCACCATTCTGCACCCATTGAGCAATGCAACGAACTCCACAATCACCAACCCATCTAATCAACAAAGTCCACCATTATTGTGAAGAGGTCCAAGCAAGGCCTCACAAATTGCATGGACTAATATTATATTAATAAAAAAATGGAATAAACAGAAGACTATATATTTATGAAAGCAATACAAAAGAAGGTGAAAACAGTAAAATGCTGAACAGAGAACTCTATACATCAACATTATACATATAGATATACACACACATACATAAAAATATACATATACATACACATACATATACATATACATATACATATACATATAAATATACATACACATATATATGCATATACATACATGTACATATACATATAAATATACATATACATATAAACATAAATATACATATACAGGTATGTGTAGGATCATCATGGAAAAAATAGGCCCTTAAGTGGCAAAAAATTCAGAAAAATCAGTGTTAGGAAACTTGACATAAAAATTTGAATAAGTTATCTATATTATTTTAGAAATATGTAAGAATAGAATTTGTAGAAAATTGAATGTAGTTTCTAAACTACTAGGTTTATTTTTAAAAAAATAAAATATATTTGGTGAAAATTTGAAATTTCAATGAGTGGTACCTAAGATTTCAAAGAAAAAATAAGAAGTAAGGTGTCTGTCGACCACTCTAACCATAATAAAATGATAATATTTTTTTATAATAATATTATAAGTGAAAGAGGTTTCATGTTTGGGATGGTGGTATATTTTTTTTTCTTTTTTCAAGTAAATTAATTGGTTACTTTGTTACGACTTTTTAAAATATGGCTTGTCGCCGTGCCTGCTGCTTGGTCAAAACTTCATAAATTTCTTTTTTCTTTTCTTAATCTATATAGTATGTGAAGCAAATGTGATGCATCATTCGGATTCAAAAATATGATACAATTTGAAGAGTTATAGATGTTTTCAATCGACCTATTGATTAAGGACTTTTAATTAAGTAATTCTAATAAATAAATAATAATTATTTATTAAAATTAAAATTAAAACATAATTTATATTGGTGGGTCGATAATCTCCTCTAAAAACCCTTTTCCGTTTCATCCAATTTTGGGTAAAATGCGACCATCTTACAAATACCCATAATATTTACTTAGCATTTACATCATGATCACACATACCATACATATACAAACATTTTTTTCTCCCTTAGTTTATGGTATCTGTAGCATTGGTGTTATACTCATTACCATATGACCAATTCTAGTTAAATGTTCTTTCTTTCATCAAAAAAATATGGTTAGGGTCACTAATCTTTTCACCTCTTCTATTCTTCATGTACCTGTCACTAAATATTATAGACAAATAGAGAACACTTGTCCAGGGCTTTTACTGATAGCCTAGAGCTTACCTCTTAAACAAAGGATCTGCCTAAATGTTCCTCATTGGTCAATAAGCTTTTCTGCAAGAAATCGCCAAATTTTGATTTTCAAAGACAGAATGTTGCGCCAAAGTAAATACCTTTTTCAATAGGTCTTTGATAGTTTTCTTTTCTTACACTTGTTAAATGTTTTCTTAATATAACTTGAATTTTGGTTGAAACCGGTAATTTACATATAGATTGATTTAGGAGCACAATATAGAGTTTATCTCAACCTGCACCGATATTCATTAGGCATTAGAAACACATATATATATATATATGTATATATTCATTAAAATTTTTAGGTGAATAATGACCAAAGAACCAAAGGTGATTATCGTTGAAAACTTTTAAATTAGACCTGGTAATCTCATTAATACATTGGACTAAATTATAATTTGACTATATTTTTGAAAAATTTATAACATTCATGCATATTTTAAATGGCAGCATAAAAATTTTTCTAACCAAAGGAGAATTTATATCAAATAAATATATAATCTACCTAACAATTCAGAATGATGTTTTTGAAAGAAAATAGGACGAAACCACAAAGTTTACAGAATAAAGAAAGAGTCAAAAGAGACATCACAGTTATTGGGAATGTTAATCTACAAATATCACAATTATTGTTTTTTTTTACAATAAAAAAAAAAGACTACTTATATTCAAATTTGATAACTCTTTAGCAATATATTTCAACTATTACTCATATACAAGATATTTCAAATCTACATGATAATAAATCTCAATTATTATCCATATACAAAACATTTAATATATATTAAAATATATTGTCAACTATTGCCTGTATAGAAAATATTTCAAATATACATGGAAATAAATTGTTTAGTTCTCTTTGAAATTGTAATTTGTGTAAACATATCATATAACCATTCAACTAATTTGAAATATTCGAAAGAAAAAATGACAGGAAAATTGATGCACCATTCTATAATAAAAAAGATGGCAGGTCAATAAATGTAGAAATATGTAGATGCAAACATAGGTATAAATTATGTCCATATTATTTCTTAAACATAAATCTTAGCATGTCATAGTTAGAATTTAAAAGTCAAAGCTATGAGAAATGATCATAAGTGCAAAAGAGAAGTCAAAGTGTAGGATGACTAGTGGAGCCTTTTTTTGGAGCAGGAGTAGATATCTTCATTATGTCTACAAGCAACAGTTTACACTCTTCTTCGAAATCAACTTTTGTTGCTTTGACAATCGTTGTTTTCAACCGGTCCTCAAAATTATAAGTTTCTAAATTCTAATCAAAGTAGTAAAGATGTATGCTTTACAGACAAGGTCTTGAATAACAACAAATGGATCTATTATAGAGTTAGACATGTCCTGCAATGTGTAGAGGTCTTTGCTAGAATTTGCAAAAAACTAGTGGCAGCTTCATCGAAAGCAATACACCAACGGCTACCTGAATGGTCTTGCAGCTTTAACTGTAGAAGATAGCAATAGTTGCATTCCTGAATTTCCATCTAGCAATGATCACAAAACCAAACATCAACATAGGGGCGTGTACATTTCCTTTTTCATTTTTTACCATTAACTAGCAAGGGACAAGCAGGGTAACAAAAAGACTTGGTTTTTGCAATTTGAATGGTTGCTTTAAAAATGGTTCAACAATTTCTTCCAAATGGAGGTAGTTGTTTAAGATAAATGCAATAGTAACTCTATCATTTGATGGATGTAGCCCATGAGGTGTAGAATAATTTGAAGCCACTTGGTCTCCTTTAATTGGGCCTTTGGATCTAAGAGTGTTTTCCTCAGGAATAGAAGGGTTAATCTCAAGGACTGTTCTTGTTGATGTGTTGATAAATTTTCCATTAAAGTAGCCTACACAACCACTGTGGATAGCAACGATAACTATTTCACTAGAAAGTTACATCCGCTCCAAGGTATCACCTTTTTCTTGCCAACTTGGGCCCCACAAATTAACATCAATGAAAGAAGTAGAGATATCGAATAGTTTAATGGTTCATCAGATTGTTTTAGTTCTATTTCTCCTACAAATAGTTGAAATGTACCCAACATGCACTACAATTCCAATAATATCAATGAATTTGTTATCACTATAGTTGCTTATGCCACTAACCGGCACAAAAATAGTTTTTTTTTGGGACAAGAATCTCATCTTCACATCATTTTATTATTGATTTTTCATCCAAAACAATCTCAAGATTACTATTTAATTTATTTAATATTTTATTGGATTCCTTGACCAATCCCCTTGATATTAAATAAGTTAACCCCACCTCAACTTGACCATAATGCAATTCAGCAATATCATCAAAACAAGTAATACGTATTTCTATCCCCTCCATATCTATAATGTCAAAACTAAACAACTTCCCTTCATCTCTTTGTTTCTAGAAATGATACATCTCCCTAATATGTGTTACACACCCTTTCACTATCCAAACATTTTGATAAATATTCAAAGATTTAATAGGGATGACCATTATAGGGTTGTTTTGTTTTTTAGGGAACAATTGTAGACCAAATTTAGGGGCTTGTTTAGAAGGAGAAGGTGAGTCAGCCGCCAACATTTTCTCTTCTTGCTACTTGAATGAATACCTAGGGGTCCCAATAATTTGACAATGAGGCAGAATTACAACTAAGTTGGATATGATTAAGGTCCTGTAAAAGAAGCAAAACAATATATTGGAAAAATTATATGAGGCATAAATGAAAGAGATATTTTTTTAAGATATACAACAAACAACACGACCCACCTTAAATATTGGATATTCCTACACACGTAGTCTTTTAAACATACAAGGGACCCTATTTTCAAGGCACCTGTAAACAACATATCATTGCATTTAGAAGGGAGGGTTCCTATTTGCAAATGGTGGCCATCAGAGAAGACAATCTTGTATCACTCAACCTGACCTTCATCATCGCAAATTTTTTTGAAGGGAAAAAGCTGAAGGGCCAAAAAGGGAACAACATCACTGACATTGATGGAATGAATTACAAATGGAGTCAAAGTTAGATGTTTCTTTGCAGCCTACAAAGGCAAGTGTAATCAAACAAAATGCATATCATCACACCAAATCGATAGAACAAGTAAGAAAACCAAAGGATGGAAAGAGACACTTTTTTATGTGTTTTAAAAGATCAATGCATGTATACTTTCATATCTATATCCTCTACTAGGGCTAACCATATATGTATACACCTAAATTCCAATCAAGCAGCAACAACAAGAAAGGTAGGAAACAATAAGAGCAAGTTTGCAACAGGCACAACAAAAAAGTAGGGAAAACTTATGAAATAAGAGTCTGTAGGCTGGTGGATGGCATCCTCAGAGCCAAACTTCATAGCATCACTTGTAGGAGTTGTCACCAAATCAAATTTTGGGGGCTCTGGAGACCCATCCATAGACCCCAACTCAATAGATATAGTTTTGGAACCCTTTACAAGAAAGGAATCTTCCAACTGTAGTTGATTGATTGGAAGCTCTATACAATAATAAAAATCAAAGATTAATGTATTCCAACATTCCATGTCAACTACTGGAGAACTTAGAATGCATGCAATTTTCTTGCTATATTTGTATAAACACCTACGTGCAAACATTTGTATATGTTGCTACTTGTTTCCTTCATCTTTTTGAATAGAAACAATGGAATATAGAACAATAAGAATGAAAATCCTTAAGTACATATATGGGTTCAATTTTTCCTCTATCTAGACATTTTGAAAAACATAAATAATTATATATATATATATATATATCCATATATACACATGTATATATTTATCTATATACAACAATATATCTAAATATAACATATTCCATCCAAACAAATTAAGCACATTAAAGATTACAAAATTCTAAAGATTAAAAAATAATCCTTGTTACAAGAACAATATAATACTCTATTACAAGAAGCTTCAAATAGATGAGTGCAAAACAATATTATGAAAGTTATTGATAGTTAAATAGATGAGGGAAAAAGAATGTCATGAAACAGGTTAATAGAACATAACTAGTCTATGTAACAGTTGCCTTGCAAACTCTAGTTCCATAATTTTTTGTGCAATACTTATTCACCATTGTGAAACATTTAGGAATATCTTTTGTTGAAGAGACAAGCTTTACATTGTTATTATAAATTGTGGGCAACTTTTCTATATTTCAAGAATTTTACAATAGTCTGATATCAAACCAACACCTCAATGGCTATTTCAACAATGCAACCCAGCCAATATATTTCCTCACACATTTTGCAGTATACTTTCCCATACACACACACACTCACACACACACATATATACATATATATGGGTATGCGCAGGATCATCATGGAAAAAATAGGCCCTTAAGTGGCAATAAAATTTAGAAAAATTAGAGTTACGCAACTTGATGTAAAAATTTGAATAAGTTATCTATATTATTTCAAAAATATGTAAGAATAGAATCTGTAGAAAATTGAATTTAGATTCTAAACTACTAGGTTTTTGTTTTTATTTTAAAATCTATTTGGTGAAAATTTGAAATTTCAATGTAGTAGTACTTAAATTTCAGGGAAAAAATAAGTAGGTGTCTGTCTGACCACCCTAACCAAAATTAGATGATAATATTTTTTTATAATATTTTAGATATAAGTAGAGGAATCATGTATGGATGTGATGCATATTTTTTTGTAATTTTTTCCAAATAAATAATTTAATTTTAAATTTTTATTACAAACTTTTAAAAAAATATAAAACTGTATGTCCTGACTCACCTTTAACTTCTAATAAAAAATTCATGAAATTCAAATTCTTTTTATTATTAATCCTATAGTATGTGAAGTATAGGAACGTGACGCGATGTTTCAAATTCAAAAAATATGATACGGCCTTTGAGTTGATATAGATATTTTTCAATCAACTCATTTCCAACCAAGACTTTAGTCGACTGAAAAATAGAAAAATAAATAATAATTATTTATTAAATTAAGTAAAGCATAATTATATTGCCATGTTGAGATCTCCTCCTTTAAAACCCTTTCGCTTCATCAATTTTGGGTAAAAAATTCATCACCATATATTCTAGACATAATACATCATATTGCCACTTTTGGCTCACCATCCCATACGTTATACATATATATATTATATATATATACATATATGCGCTATACATATACATATATACATACATACATGCATATATATACATATTGTGGACATGCAAAATTAGCATCATGCATTTAATTAGGTCCATTCATCAAGTAAACCAAGTTCACATTCATCCGCTCATAAAGTTAATCAAGTTCATTAAATCCATTCATTAGGAAAATCAGGTTCATTTAATTCAATCTCTAAGGATTATCCACTTAAATTGAATAACAAATTAACCTTATAGCCTATCATTCCCTTTGATTAAATAACTGGCACTCCTTATTTAATTAAATCTCAAAATTCATATTTCCTTGGATTTTAAACAACAAAATATCTAAGCTGAAATGAGTCAAACTTCAACTAATCATCACCCAAGTTTAATCTTAATCCTCACTAACCTAATTCCAACCACCCATCATTACATCCCTTCTAGCTTTTTCCACTTCAGACCACAACAAACCACCACTCCATTTTATAAACCCGCTTGCCTCTTCAACTGCACATAAAATGGAATGTTATCTGATCAAGTTTAATATGAAGACAAGTTGAATTGTCCCTTCCAACATTTCGAAAATGAACCTCTTCCTCTTCGTCCCCCTCAACATTTAACGCCAATTTCTAAATTTTGAATCTCCCTCTTTTGGCACATTGGCCAAAACTTGCACATTCTTCAACCTATCATAATGTGACAAGTGGCTTCATCTCATCGACCAAATCATTATCCCACATTGCTCTATTTTGAGCTCTCTTCCAACTTGAAAATCTATAAATGAAAGGCCTTATTCTTCATCAACTCATCTACACTCTCGTGCAAAGTTACTCTCTTCAATTGAGAACTAATTTTTCTCATCACCATTGCATTGCATCTTGTGGGTTTTAGCAAGGATTGGGAAAGGGTCATTTGCACATTTGACACCAATCCAATATGGAATAGGTACATGTTATGCTTTTTCAATTTCTATTTGATCCCTTTTTGTTATTTGCTGCATTTTCTTAAGCATTGACATGTTATTCCATAGAGGTATTCATAGATTTGCATGTATGTAAACTAACCCCACTAATGAGTGTTGGAGATGGTTCATTTGCAGATTTAGGGGTATTTCATCATGGTGCTAGAAGGAGGGCCTAGCCCATAACCACCATTTTTAGCAACTTACATGGCTTAGTTTTCTTGTTTAATTGATAAATTTTAGCCAAGGGTTTTTCATGCTTTATTTCATTGCTGATTTTTATCATTAAACTAAAGCTCCTCCTTAGAATATCTTTCTATTCTTCTTTAGCTTTGCATAATGTATAGATTTCATGTGATAGGCTACATGGAAATACAATACACAAATATAGGATTAGGAAGTGCACATAAATGATGTGTCTTTACTAACCCATAGGGAATAGTCGAATGCTTCACAAATAAATGAGGAATCTTTCAAATTGATTAAATGATGTGTCTTTGCTACCTCACAGGGAATACCCAAAATTGAGTAAATGGTTATAAATTTAGAGAAGGCGCTATTCCTTGTTTATGCTTTTTTAAATGTAGTTTACTCTTTAACTACTGTTACCATAAGATTTTTCTATAGAGAGGAATTTTCCCTACCTATGACCTCTCATTTGAGGCATTCTTTCAAAACAGTTTGTACACCATATCCATGCTTCCTGAATTTCTTTTTAAGTAAAAGTTTGTGTTGGCTGCTTTTCACCTGCCAAGTGTGTTAGCTTGAAAGCCTTGTTTTAAAACAGTTATTGTCACTAGGTGTACACTTACCAATTACATCAGTTTGAAAGTTTTTCAAAATAGTTGGGCATGGGGAAGTGTACACAGAGCTTTGATTGGGATAAGAAATATATCCTATATCAGCTGTGTTATATGCATCTGTCGGTGGCCCTGAAGCCTCTGTCATAAAGTTCTGGATCAATTGTTGTGCTTTTTGCACTTGAGTTGCAGTTCCATGTATTTCAATTGTCATTTTGCCTAACACTCCTCTAGTTTCTTGTACTGTTATTATTGCTCCACTGGCCCTACGACAGTTGCTGATATTTGACCTAGCTGTTCCAATCACAACATCTACATATGATAGGGGTATTTGCATTTGTTGAGTAACCTATGTAATAAAAGGTGTCGGCTATTGATTTGTAGTTGAATGACTACTAAATGTTGGATCTCTACCATACATCTTCAAGTCATGTTGTGAATGAGCATCTACAGGTGGAAGGTCTGATGAAGGATAGTAACTATCACGTTGAAGAGCAATAGGTGTGTAATGAGAGTTATTTCAAAGACCACCATCACCACTAGGTAATGTGTTATTGTGGTTGTGGCTCCAAGGCTATTGTGGCATGTTTATGCATGAATAGCCCAGGTCTGATGTGAGGAAATTCTCCTCAAGGACTCCACTGCCTTCTACCATTATGGTCTCTTAGTTCTCTATTCACTAAATCTCTATCTAGCATACCAATCAAGCCTTCAGTTGATTCTTTCCTAAAAATTCTTCCTGCATATACCCAATGCTATGAGTCTAGCTGTCCAACCGCTTGCTAATGAATCACTCATGTAATGTCACGATTTAGCACATTCTGGTTTGTACAATAACAAACATCCAATGGTCGTTCTAGTCTATCTTTTTTGTACTTGCTAGGGGGAATTACATGGTCTGTGTATTGAATTTGGCTGCATAACTCATTTCCACTTACTACATGTGAGAGAAGTCAGAATATTTGAGTATATTTTTCTATCATTGATAAAGATTCAAGATTATATATTGTTGTGTGAGTAAAAGACTTTGTTAATAACAGACCTTAGATGTGGATATTTTGATGCCATCTTTTCCTTTCTTTCTTGAATGGAGAGCAACTGAGTTGTCAAGTATTTTTGGAATGATGATATTTGTTTAAGTGTTGAATCCAAAGACAAAAACATTGGGAGAAGCTATTATTGGTGGAGCCCATTGACATCTCTTTGAAGAAAAGTAGCTGTGTAGATTACTATCATCTGACAGGTAGTTGTTTCAAATAAATTTCCAGCTATGGCTCAAAATGGTTGGTGACTTTGATAGCGATAAAAAGATTAAATGAATAGTAGAAACGTTAATTGACAGTGTATACTATGGCCCTTTGAGGCATTAAAATCTAGAACAGATTTCTTGTGCACAGAGTTTTTGATTTTTCTTTCCTTTTTTATGGTTGGAATTATTTATGAGGTTGACCTTTTAGTGTTGGTTGCAGCCTTTTATCTTTAATGGATGTATGTGGACTGAAAAAACCTACGGTGTTTTGATCTCTTCCTGATTTGTTCCCTTAAATGTTCTTTGTCTCTTTTCGATGGAGGAAAGATATGATGTGATTTATAACACTACGTTAAAGATGGACAATGAAGAGGCAGATTTGATGTCACTGGTACTAGTGTTTATTGCATCTAGATTTTACTAGTATGATTTGAAAGTCAACGAATTTTGAGATGCAGATTTGAAGTTGTCTTCTTTAAATGACATTAGCGGAGATTTGAAATTATCATATGTAGTAATGGGGAGACATAGCCTCAATTTTTATTTTATTTTATTTTCTCTTAGTTATATGTGATAAGTAGGCTCCTTTTGAAAATATTTCATTGCTCTTAGTTGTTATTACAAATTTAGGGAAGGTTGTGGTTTGATTGGCTTTTGGTTGTTTGGGGCTTCCAATCCCATTATGGAAAAAGAATGAACAAAAATTTAAAGTCTATCGCAGGTTGGAGTTTTTTTTTTAGACAAGGGGTAGTATTGAAATTCATTATCATGACATTCTTTCTACATTAAACACTAAAATTTACATTTCTTTATCTTTTGATCAAAATACAATCATAGGAAACCAATGCACTTGGCACATGATCATTTTTTTTGTAGGTTGATGTCAAAATCACACATTGTTCAATCAAGTGAAAACAAAAGAAAGATTGGAGTTGAAGAACTGAACATCAAGATTGAAATTCAAAAGCATTTTTTAATTCTTGGAGCCTCCATTTACTACTTTAATTTTTTGTTTTAAGCCAACTAGATCATTGTTTGTTTTCAAAGTTGGATTAAAATTGAACACTAGAAACTGACTAGACATTGTTTTTTGGGATAAAATTGAACAAAACAAACCCTATCTCAGCCTGGTGCTTTAAAGTTCGTGAAATCAACATCATTGCTTTGTAATTTAAATGAAATATGGCTACTAAGCCAGGAGAGTTTACTTAAATCCAAAATTCATTGAAAAGGATGTAAGGCTTCTCTCACAGCGCCTTTATAGCGATCTTTTAAGAATCAAAAAAGCCTTTTTCATGACTCTTTTAGGGTGAGACAAAGCAATCACTCCTACATTTCAATTTGGCTTAAATTGAATAAAATCTTGCAGCGAGTGTGAGTGGGGGCATTTCATCAGTACATTCCTCTTTTGTTGCCAACAAAGATTAATCAAGTTACAAACATTTTTTTCACTCCACTTTTTGTTTATCCTAGAGGCTCCATTTTGGGAAAAGTACTCACCCAAGGGAATGACTCCACCGGGCAACACACTCTAAAGCCAAGTATATTTCCCAACCAGATATAAATGTGCATGGCTAAATTCCACATCAAGGCGGGGTTGATTCCTCGGCTATTGGATCTGGAAGTGGGGACCTCGTCGATGGGTCAATCTCCAATAATGGAAAGTCCCATTAAAACCCAATCCTTCCAAATCCTTTAATTTCATTTGTTGGTGCAAGAACGGTCATTCCGGGCCACCCCACACTTACTTTAGTAGAAATGGAAAACATGCGCCGGGAGTTTCATTGGTGGTTGATGCTTACACCCTATATAAGTGAGTGTCGTGGAGGGGAGCCAGTGGGGTCAAGCATCTAACCATTCACTAAAGATAAGCGTAGTTGGACTTGTCCAAGTGGGGACTCCACAAATATTTTCTTTCATATTTATAAGGTTGTGCTTGTTCTCGGTTACAAAATGTTTTGGCTTGTTCGGAAACATTTGGAAACAAACATTCAACATGACTTTGGAAATTTCAAACCCTTTAGGGAGGCAACACTTGACCAAATTCTCAAGTGTTATTCCTGTCTCTGGGATTATGTCCAGAGGTTTCTAAGCACTTGAATTTACATCTCAATTTGTCCACTAAAGTTAAACAATAGGTAACCCTTGCCTTAAATTCATCAAAGTTTCACATAATATACCTTATGAAATGAGACAAAGTTGAGACATTGGACATTCAGTTTGAAAGCTAATCAAGAGTGTGTTTGTGGTAAAAAGAATCCATTAAGCAAAGATTAAAGAAAATTGGACCCCACACATGTGTTTCCAATGATTTCATGCAAAGTCAAGATCAAGAAACCAAAGGTGAAAACCCTTAGTCTGAAAGCCCATAAAAGCCCCATGCTTTTACCTAATCTTATTAAAGACTATTTTTCAACTTTTACAAAAAGGCTTCAAGCAACAATCCCAGTTTGTATTCATTCTATTACTACCAAAACCCAAATATTTTTAGAGAGTTTGAACATCTTGTTTAGAGAAAAGCTTTTTCTTCAATACCGAGGTCTAAGTAAACAAGTGTCTTTTTAGGTACATACTAGGATCAAAATCAAAACTTCATCCATCCTTGAACATCAAAAAACCAAAATCATCTGATCAACAACTCTTCAAAAACCTTGGAAAAAATCCTTTATGTTAAAATTTGGGCAAAGCATTTGAAATCAATCCAAAATCACCTTGTTTGATTGAATGTGTGTTGATGCATCCTTCTACACATATTTGATCAAATAATCAAACTTGGGAACAAATTCATCCCTTGACAACATCCAACATCTTGGGATTTAGGAGTTCATAGTCATAATCATCTTGTTTGGATAGGAGTATTTAGATGAATCCTTCTTCTCACACCTAGACAAATTATCTTGTGAACGATTTAACTTCAGGACAACATCCAATCTCTTAGATTTTATGAGTCCACTAAAATCCAAATTCGAAATAAATCAATCCTAAATCAAGTCCTAAAGTTTAATATTTCCCTTTAAGATTCTTGCAAGAGTTCCACTCATCCATCAAACATCCATCTTACATCCATAACATTATCACCCTTTGATCCTTAAATTACCCTAAAAATTCTCTTTTACACCAAAGGTTAGATCAATCCAAAAGAATTAAAGAATTCATCTTTTGTATTCTTGAAGATTGATCCCTATTTTATGGTGCAAACTAGATCGCAGCACAAGAGGAACATGGAAGCCAACAAAGAGACATCTACTACAAGTGACTTATGTCAAACCACTCCTGAAATGAATCCTATTGGGTCTGGAAATCTCACAGTTGACCTTCCGACATCATCGCAAAACCCATAAGAAAAAGCCCAAGGAGAAGACCTCACCTTTGGGATGTCTCAGGACAAAATAACTGAAATGCTTTAGAATCTGGAAAACCATAAGATCATCAATATCATGATGAGGCTTAACCCTTAATTATACATGCTTGAACTAGCAAAGCAAGGGGCCAAATTTCCTTCATATTTTGACATGAGTACCATAGTGGAGACATCTTTTCCTCTAGTCTCATCCACCATTCCCATCTCATCCACACCCCTATCCCAAAATATCACTCAAAACATTTCACAAATCATGACATCTTTTGCTCCAACCCAACCTAGCATTAATAAGGGAAATGCATTTCTCAATGCTATTCAAGCAAATCCCCTTGTTAATAATCAAAACTTGGATGCAAATAACACCTTGGAACAAAACATACTTGAAAACCCACTACAAAAGAATGTTCCTCTCACTTTCCACCATGATCCATCATCATCATTTTTTCTCGCAACACCTCAAAATCTTCTCCTCGCAAATTCACAAGAGGAAGGAGACATGTTTGG
>VDFB02006594.1:177156-266252 GCA_007258455.2 Sequoia sempervirens
AAAAAAAAAAAATTTATTAGTTACAATAGTCATCACAAATGGGTTTTCCAAAAAGGGAAGATGTTATAAGTAGTATCTACTTTGTAATTGTGTGAATGCGATGAATTGATACACATACTTTGTATTGTTATTTTAATTGAATTAGAAGGTACACATTTTTTTTAGGGAATGTGGGAAAGATGTTAAAAAATTGTATGTTCGGGGTGGATGAAGTAAATGCAATATTGAATGTTGTAGGCTGGGAAAGTATACTTTGATTAAGTTGCATTTTTGTATTGCTAGCAGACTACAAAGAAGGTGGGCACCAAAGTAAAATGAAAACCATGACAACTCAATGAATGTGCAAATGTATATAGGCAAAGGTAAGAATAAATTGCGTAGCCATTTACAATCTATAGCGTCCTCTTTGTAAGCATTTGAAGTGAAATCAATTAGAGGGATATGAAGGGGCTAATTGTACAAAATGTGTATAACACTAAAGATGCACAAAGTGTATATATGTGTCTACATATGTATATATGTATATGTATATATATATATATATATGTATGTATATGTGTGTGTATATGTATATATATGTATATGTGTATGTAGATATATATATATGTGTGTGTGTGTGTGTGTATTCAACTCCTCCCGTAACAAACTATTCATTATGGTGGTTTTCCTCTTCTATTGTGCATTTTTAAATTTTTTTTGAAGAAAATATATTAACTAAGTTGCATTGTTGAAAGAGGCATTGTTGTGTTGGTTTCATAGTTTTCTTTTTTTAAAGACTTATTAGTCATTTGTTTTATTGCCATGATTGAATTAGCAAGCATGCTTTTCAAAAAGTGATTGAACCATTAGTATAGTTACATATTTTATTAGTAAGATTGAATAAAAATGTATTCTTTAATAAAGTTATTTTTTAAATTTTTTTCTTAGTTATAATGGTCATCATAAATGAGTTTTCTAAAAAGGAAAAATGTTATAAGTAGTATCTACTTTGTAATTTTTCGAATGCGATGAAAAGATACAAATACTTTGTATTGTTATTTTAATTGAATTAGAAGGTACACATTGTTTTCAGGGAAAATGAGAAAGATGTTACTAAATTTATACAACAAACTATGTACATATGTATATATGTAATAACAAATATCATGGAGATTTATTTTACATTATTATTTTGCTTGAATTAGAAGGTATGCCTTGTTTTGAGGCAACATGAGAAACATGATACTAAATCTATACAAGAATTTTTGCACACATGCATGTATGTAATAACAAATATATGGCATTAAATGTAAAACCACAAAACTCACACTCATTTTCCTCCCTACCATATTGGCATCATGGAACCCCATGGACTCTAGCCAAACCCCTGAGCAAGAGATAGATGAAACATCCATAGGAGATGTTGAGTTTCATCATACATCCCACAATTAAAATCTTGGGCAAACTCTGGTGTTTGCGTATATAATATCTACTATTGTTGTGTTTTCTTTGATTTGATAACTTGAAATATAGTTCCTGCACATGGAATATAAGGGTATGTTAGTTGACAAGCAAGGGAAATAAAAAATGAAGAATAAAAAGAAAGTATATAGGGAAAATTAATATATACAATGTGAGGCTAAAACTAATGAATAATTTTTACAATAAGCTAAGAAAAATTGTCTATTGACAATGGGAAAGTGTCATACATACACTGTTGATCGTGTCTAGCAAGGATGAGATGCATTGGAATAAGTCATAGGAGCATGAAAGAATTTGAAATAGAGAGTGTACAACATACAAATTTTGTTGAATACATATTATATTTCTGCAGCAATATAAACAAAACAATATACATATACAATGAAAGAGGTTAGCACTATTCTTTGTGAATAAAAATAGATAGTGGAATATTTTGAATGCATGGCCTCTTGGTCAGGGATTGTCTATAAGCAACCTATGGGAGAAGTTGAAAAGAGAGCTGTGGAAACAATGAAAAATGCAATTATTGGTATTATGGGATTTGAAGGGGGAGAAAATAGTCACATATGAAAGTGGTGCTTTATTTTCATCCATAACAATGTAAACCAATGCTCATCCTCGTCCCTTCCATATTGGCATCATGAAGCCTCATGGGCTCTAGCCTAACCCTCGAGTAAAAGAAGAAGTTAACGTCCATGGAGAATCTTATGGACCCTTATTAAATATGACATAAAAAGAAACTAGGGGAAGGACGGGTGTGTTGAATCAAATTCTGTAGGATTCCACTATTTTTTTTGGCTTGAGAAGTTCATCTAAAAAAGAATATCCTGGTAAAGAATTAGCATAATGGAGTTTCAAGGCTGCTAGAAGAAGATGAATAAATGGAATATATAGAGTGATGCAAAATAAGTAGAAGGGTCCATCTAAGTTCATAATGCAAGTTTAAATCTAACTATATTAAAAATACAACTATAATTGAAGGAAGAATACAATAAAAATAGTCAATGGATTGAAGCACCTATTTTGTAGCAAACGTATACGAAGAATGCAATAGACATAATCACCATGTGGAAAATCTGACAAATGCACACCAAACCACTATTGGCCTATAGGACATGCAGTAAGAAATGTTTTAAAATCCATGGAAAGTAGGATAACTTATAACCATGAGTGTTAAAGTCATTAAAAATGCCACAAGTTTTATAACATCTGCTTGCATGCCCTGTAGGCCAAAATAGTTGCTTTTCTTTTGTTGTCCCCATGATTTTAAATGTAATATATGTTTTACAAATATTTTTCCAATGAACTGCATATCCAATTACTACAATTATGCAGATTCCCACTTGCAAAAGGTCTATTGTATGTAGGTAACATTGTAAAAAAAATATATAGATATAAAATGAAATAGGTTAGCATTTTTTATTGTAAATAGAAAGAGACAAAATTAAATATTTTGAATACATTAGATCCTAGTAAACAATTGTGTATAAGCAATCTATTGAAGAAGTTGAAAAGAGAGTCATGGAAATAATGACAAATAAAATGGATAGAATAGAGTTTGTTTTTGGTGGACAAGTGGATGTGAGAATTTTTGTATCCATGTATATACACAACAATCAATATATGATGATAGAATCCAAGAAAACTAAACCCACACTCATTCTCCTCCCTACCATATTGGCATCATGAAGCCTCGTGGGCTTGAGCCAAACCCCCAAGCCAAAAAAAGGAGTTAAGGTCTATGGAAAATCCCATGGACTCTTATCATATACCACAGAAAAATAAACTTGGGTATTTTGCATAAATGATTAATTTATTTTTTATGTGTTTCATTCCTTGCTTATGCTTCATTTTGATAGCAGGTTCAAGGGTTTTGTGGACATCAAAATCTGAAAATGGTTAAAAATCTAACATACAAAAGCATGATTAGTATTTTTAAACAAAACAAACCTTCAACATCTATATGAAATAATACATCATGGTTCAAAAATGCAAAAAAAGGAAAGATAACTAAATCAAAAGCATATGAAAACATGATGCAAACTCTATCTCATATTGGATTGGTGCTTTTGTGGAAAGAAGCCCTTTCCCAATCCTTGCTAAGCTCCATGACATGCTGATAATGCAAGATGATTTGTGCATAATAAAGATAAAAAGATTGTTGATTTGTGGAGGATTAAAACAATAGAGAAACTCTCTATTTATAGCCAAGAATGATAAAAGAATGCCAAACATGGAGGACGTGGGACTAAAAACCAACCAATAGGAAGGAGCCACTTGTCCAAATGTGAGTGGATGGAGAATGTGAAAGTTTTGGTCAATGTGCCAATAAATGACATTAGCTGGTCTTTTCAAATTTCAAATTTGGCTTTGGAGGGAGAAGAAAGGGTCTTAAATGCCTAGTGGGGTACATGTAAGAGGAGAATTAATGCCATGTTGGAAGGGACAAGTCAACTTGACTTTAAATTCAAACTGGAGGGAATATTCTCCAAAGATGCCTTATTGAGGGAAAATGAGGATTTAGTAAATGAATTAAAATCCTTTATTTGTGCAAGTGGGAAAATCTAGAGAATGTGACATGCATTAGATTAAATTAATCAGGATTAGATAATTTAGTGAGGGATTTAGATGTTTTGACTTTTTGACTTAGATTTATGGATTAAAATAAATCAAAAGGAGATGAAAAGTGATTTCAAATTTAATTAAATAAAGACTTGATTTATTTAATCAGAGATGATGATGTTAGTGGTTTAATTAAATAAAATTTGATTTATTTAATGGAATGAAGAACTTTAGAAGATTAATTAAATAACCTTGATTTATTTAATTAAAGAGATAACCTAGGAGATTAATCAATTAAACTTGATTTATTTATTTGATCAGGTGAATACGATTTTATTAAATATGAGGAATGCATGATGTTAATTTTGCATTTCTATAGGTTTCAATTCTAATGTGTTGTGTAATGTGAGAGAAATTATATTGATTAAGTTGCATTGTTGAAAGAGCCATTGTGGTGTTGGTTTGACAACAAACTATTCTAAAAATTGTCGGTTGTGGTTCCCTACTTGGCTTATCAATTCAGAATAAAGTAGGAAGCTCTCTAGTTGTTATAAGAAGCCCCAAGTAGTTAGTTTGACGGAGCTTGAAACAAATGAGGGAAAAAGAATATCATGAAACATATTCACATAAGATTCAAGCTACATTGTTTGTTAGTAGATATTGAAGAAAAATAGAGGAATTTTATAACATGTATTAGAATAACACTTGTTTGGTAGTAAACTTGATTTATTTATTTGATCAGGTGAATACGATTTTATTAAATATGAGGAATGCATGATGTTAATTTTTCATTTCTATAGGTTTCAACGCTGATGTGTTGTGTAATGTGAGAGGAAGTATATTGATTAAGTTGCATTGTTGAAAGAGCCATTGTGGTGTTGGTTTGACAACAAACTATTCTAAAAATTGTCGGTTGTGGTTCCCTACTTGGCTTATCAATTCAAAATAAAGTAGGGAGCTCTCTAGTTATTATAAGAAGCCCCAAGTAGTTAGTTTGATGGAGCTTGAAACAAATGAGGGAAAAAGAATATCATGAAACATATTCACATAAGATTCAAGCAACATTGTTTGGTAGTAGATATTGAAGAAAAATAGAGGAATTTTATAACATGTATTAGAATAACACTTGTTTGGTAGTAAATATTATACAAAAAGAGAAAAATTGTATGGAGTTCCCTAAAAAATAGATAAATTATACATATGGATATATCTATATGTATTCAATTCCCTAATTGACATATAAAAATACCCATATAGGAAGATATACATATGCATATATGTAGACAAAGATATACATACATATGTATATCTAAACGGGGAGATGTTTAGAACAAACCATTTAATTGTGTAGTATGTGTAAAATATTCATAATGCCAGAATGGCTCTTCTGGCAATGCAACTGAATCAATATATTTTCTTGCATATTTTGGAGTATACTTTCCCACACTACAACATTGAATATTGCATTTACTTCCTATTGTGCCATTGCACTGCAATACATACATATACATATACATATATAGATATACATATATACATACATATATATACGTACATATATATACATATAGATATATACACATACATGTATATACACATATACATATATAGATACACACACACACACATATATATACATGCACATATTGTAAATTTGAGCTCCATTATTTGTTACTAAATATTATAGATAAACATCAGAAAAATTGTAAAAGAACTATTAGGAAAACACTGGAGAACAACATACATCTAATTCTTAAGTATCATCTTAATACTTCTTACAACTATTACATAGACTGCTTGCCTTCTACCAATATGTTGCATGATATTCTTCTTCTGTCATATGTTCAAAGTTGCCTATAGCAAACTGTTAATCGTCGTTATTTTTTTCTTTGCAAGGAAAGAAAATGTATTGATTAAGTTGCATTGTCAAAAGATCCATTATGGTGTTTCTTACGTATTAGGCTATTGTAAGAATAGTCATCCTTGGGTCCCTTCTATAATAAATTTGAGAGTTTTAAAACTGTTGTGATGTGAAGTCTGTAAGTCATTTTACATGGGTATTTTGTATAAATGTTTTGTCCATAATATTGAATACCAAATAATGTAGCTTAAATTTCCAATTAATCTTGTGGTGCTATATGCATTTTGGACAGATCATTGCATCATATAATTGTTGCCATAACATAGAGAAAATAGGTGTTGACTTGGAGAACTAGGTTTGAATAATTGATTTGGAAAGTTGGAAGGACAGATGCATTTTTTGACATTTATAGAGTTTTGTTACATTTTCCCTACTTCTCTATATGTAAACATGGGTTGGGGGTGGTGGAGTTAGTGTCCTCGATACGTGGAAGCTGAGTGCTAAATGTTTTTTCACATGAGGGTGGAGCTTAGTAATTACATGGGTTGGGGGTGGTGGAGTTGGTATCCTCAAATAAGGTAAATACAATATTCAATGTTGCAAGATGGGAAAGTATACTTTGATGAAGTTATGTTGTTGAAAGAGTCATTGTGGTGTTGGTTTGGTAGTAGACTATTGTTAAAATTGTTGCATTTGGCTCCACTTTTTAGCAGATTGTAGGGTTTTGAAACTGTGGTGGTGCAAAATCTATAAGTGATTTCACATGGGTATTTTTAAAAATAATTGATGATTACTTAATTGAGTTTGGAAATAATGGATACATTGTAAATAATGATTTAACTAGAATACCTCCACCCACAGACAACAATAATCTCTTCGAAGTCTCCAAGATGGGTATAATGTCAAAGATGAAAGCATATAATAGGAAGAAATTAATAATAAATTAATCATCTATGGAAAACACCTGTGTAAAAAAGAGTATAACCCCACAAACTTCATTAAAAATTCCAGATGCATCACCTCGTACTAAATACTATAGAGAAATAGAGAAATTGTAAAAGAGGTATTAAAATAACACTAATGTAGCCTATATTAGAATAACACCAATGTAGCTTTGATTCTTGATTAAGTGTGTGTGTGTGTATATATATATATATATACATATGTACATATGTATATATATCGTTGGTTGGTTTGGCAATAGAGTATTGTAAAAATAATTGACTTCGACTTCATTTCTTGGTAGGTTGCAAGGTTTTAAAACTGATGCCCTCCTGAGTCTGTAACTGAGTATACATGGGTAATTTGAAAAAATGATTTATTTATTTGTTTATGTTAAAATAGTTGTTGTGTGGAATCTACAAGTTGTTTTGCATGGTTTACTAGCGTTATGGTTTTATATGAATGAAGAAATTATAGTTAAATCTTGTTTCTTTCACCAAAAAAATATTTGCCCTCAAGAAGATGAAAACATGACTATAGGAATATGGACAAATGTACTATGTAGAGTAGACTATGGACTCTACTTTTTTGTTGTGCCTACTGCAAATTTGTTGTTATTTTTTCCTACATTTCTTTTTGTTGTTGCTTGATTGGTATTTAGGTGTATACATATATGGTTGGCCCTAGTAGAGGATATAGATATCAAAGTAGACATGCATTGATCTTTTACAACACATAAAAATGTATCTCTTTACATCCTTCATCTTTCTAGTAGGTCACCCATCAACTTGGACGAGAGGATTTATCATTCAATAGCTCTTTTTCAAATTCTGTATTTGACTGCAAAATTTACTCCCAAGCAATGTAGCTTGAATTTATGATTAAGTTTGCGCCATTGTGGGAAGAGTATGCAGATTATTGGTGCTCATTTCCTTTATGAGTTCTATTTAATATGGGTTTTGTGCCAAAGAATGTAGCTTCAAATTTTCCAGTAGGGAGGGCACTAATTTTTTTTGTGGCGACGTGGGCATTGGTAATTACATGGGCTGGTGGTGGTGGAGAATGGTGTCATCATAATGAGGAAGATGAATGGTTAGTGTTCGTTGGTGTGAGTGCCAATGCATCTTCCTATTAGTGTATAGGGATGGAGGCTAAATTAAATGCTATATTGAAATTTGTTGTGTGGGAAAGCATACTTTGATTCAGTTGTATTGTCAAAAGAGCCATTGTGGTGTAGGTGAATTGGATTTTCCAATGTTGGGGATGCCTTGATTGATGGGGACTTGTGCAGTATTTTTTTTTGTGGCTACATGGAGCTTGGTAATTACATGGGTTGGCAATCATACAGCTAGTCGACTCAATGCATAGGAATTGTATTCTTTTTTATAATATTTAGTAACAAATAAATTTTATTCTAATACGTTTCATACAATTCCTCTATTACACTTGAATATATATGTGTGTGTGCACCTACCTATGCTTTGAAGGATTCATTTTTAGATATAGTTCACATTCTATGTATATACATATGTGTGTGTATGTACGTACGTACGTACGTATGTATATATATATATGTATATGTATATATATATATGTCTAATATGAGAGGGAAAGGAAGAAGTTCAAATCACATGTTTCCTCACTTTCCCACGACATTGGCATCATGAAGCCTCATGGGCCCTTGGTAAACTATGAGCTAGGTAAAGCATGAAATGTTGACCACAAATGTGATGGAGTTTCATTATATATCAAAGAATATTGAAGTTTCTAAAAGAATTCTATGTTCCAATATATGTATTCCTTTTCCTAGAGTTTTTTTTGCTCCAATAACTTTCTAGGGAAAGAGAATGCTTGACAAAGAACTGTAGAAGACAAAATTCTACAGATGAAATACACAAATATTGTTAAGAGGAAGTCATCAAAGAAATAACAAAGGTTTTGTTTCAAAGCATACAATGTATAGGAATAACATCATAGACATACCTAATTTTGGTATGTTTTGGAATGTATCTAACCATGCAAAAAGAAAAGAGGCAAGTGTACAACTTTTCTATGCACTGAAGGATGTCTAGCCCTACAATAAGAAAAAGGGGTAAGTCTATAAGCTTTTAAATTATAAATTTACAAAGAAAAACTATCAAAATATATATATGTGGTTACGTATGTATGAAACGGCCAAAAATATAGGGCCAAAAAAACTTACAACAACAATACATCTATGAGATAATGTAAATTCCAGAACACAACACTTGTTAAACATCTAATCTATGAACCAGTGGGAGTGAATGATAAGTTTTCACCATTCTGCACCCATTGAGCAATGCAACGAACTCCACAATCACCAACCCATCTAATCAACAAAGTCCACCATTATTGTGAAGAGGTCCAAGCAAGGCCTCACAAATTGCATGGACTAATATTATATTAATAAAAAAATGGAATAAACAGAAGACTATATATTTATGAAAGCAATACAAAAGAAGGTGAAAACAGTAAAATGCTGAACAGAGAACTCTATACATCAACATTATACATATAGATATACACACACATACATAAAAATATACATATACATACACATACATATACATATACATATACATATACATATAAATATACATACACATATATATGCATATACATACATGTACATATACATATAAATATACATATACATATAAACATAAATATACATATACAGGTATGTGTAGGATCATCATGGAAAAAATAGGCCCTTAAGTGGCAAAAAATTCAGAAAAATCAGTGTTAGGAAACTTGACATAAAAATTTGAATAAGTTATCTATATTATTTTAGAAATATGTAAGAATAGAATTTGTAGAAAATTGAATGCAGTTTCTAAACTACTAGGTTTATTTAAAAATAAATAAAATCTATTTGGTGAAAATTTGAAATTTCAATGCAGTGGTACTTAGATTTCAAAGAAAAAATAAGAAGTAGGTGTCTGTCTGACCACCCTAACCATAATAAAATGATAATATTTTTTTATAATATTATATATATAAGTAGAAGACTCATGTTTGGATGTGATGCATATTTTTTTGTAATTTTTTTCTAAGTAAATAATTAATTATGAATTTTTTATTACAACTTTTAAAAAATATAAAAACTTGTATGTCTGACCACCTTAACTTGGTCAAAACTTCATAAAATTTATTTTTTCTTTTTTTAATCCTATAGTATGTGAAGCATAGAATGTGATGCATGTTTCAGATTCAAAAAATATGATACAATTTGAAAGTTATAGATGTTTTTCAATCAGCCTATTGATTAGGACTTTAGTCGTAATTCTAATAGAAAATAAATAATAATTATTTATTAAATTAAAATTAAAGCATAATTTATATTGGTGGAATTCTGATAATCTCCTCTAAAAACCCTTTTCGTTTCATCAATTTTGGGTAAAAAAAATTGTCAGCCACATACCCTACAAATACCCATAATATTGCCACTTTTTGGCCCATCATGATCCTGCACATACCCATACATATACCTACAAACATTTTTTTCTCCCTTCGTTTATCGCTTGTAGTTATCTCTATGTAGCATTGGTGTTATACTCATTACCATATGACCAGTTCTAGTTAAATGTTCTTTCTTTCATGAAAAAAATATTGTTAGGGTCACTAATCTTTTCGCCTCTTCTATTCTTCATGTACCTAGCACTAAATATTATAGACAAATAGAGGACACCTATCCACAGATTTTAGTAACAGCCTGGAGCTTACCTCTTAAACAAAGGATCTGCCTAAATGTTCCTCATTGGTCAAAAAGCTTTGCAAAGAAATCATAAATTTACAATTTTCAAGGCAAGTGTTACATAGTAAATGCCTTTTTAATAGGTCTTTGATAGTTTTCTTTCTTACATAGTAAATGTTTTTTTAATAGCTTGAATTTTGAGTTGAGAAGCAAACTGTTATATAGATTGGTTTAGGCACAATATAAGTTTATCTCTAGCCTACTTCTGATATTCATTAGACGTAGAAGCACATATATATATATATATATATATATATATATTCATTAAATTTTTAGGTGAATAATGACCAAGAACCAAGAGTGATTATCATTCAAAGAAAATTTAAATTGAATACAATCTCATTAAACTGATGGACTAAATAATTTATGACTCTGTATTTTTGCATAATGAAAAAATTTATAACATTCATGCATATTTTAAATGTGACATAAAGAAGTTTTCTTCAAAAAGGAGAAAGTATATCAAATAAATATAATCTACTAGCAATTCTATATTGGGAATGCTTTTGAAAGAGGAAAAAATGGGTTTTATAGGGACCCGAAACCACAAAGTTTACAGAATAAAGAAAGAGTCAAAAGAGACATCACAGTTATTGGGAATGTTAATCTACAAATATCACAATTATTGTTTTTTTTTACAATAAAAAAAAAAGACTACTTATATTCAAATTTGATAACTCTTTAGCAATATATTTCAACTATTACTCATATACAAGATATTTCAAATCTACATGATAATAAATCTCAATTATTATCCATATACAAAACATTTAATATATATTAAAATATATTGTCAACTATTGCCTGTATAGAAAATATTTCAAATATACATGGAAATAAATTGTTTAGTTCTCTTTGAAATTGTAATTTGTGTAAACATATCATATAACCATTCAACTAATTTGAAATATTCGAAAGAAAAAATGACAGGAAAATTGATGCACCATTCTATAATAAAAAAGATGGCAGGTCAATAAATGTAGAAATATGTAGATGCAAACATAGGTATAAATTATGTCCATATTATTTCTTAAACATAAATCTTAGCATGTCATAGTTAGAATTTAAAAGTCAAAGCTATGAGAAATGATCATAAGTGCAAAAGAGAAGTCAAAGTGTAGGATGACTAGTGGAGCCTTTTTTTGGAGCAGGAGTAGATATCTTCATTATGTCTACAAGCAACAGTTTACACTCTTCTTCGAAATCAACTTTTGTTGCTTTGACAATCGTTGTTTTCAACCGGTCCTCAAAATTATAAGTTTCTAAATTCTAATCAAAGTAGTAAAGATGTATGCTTTACAGACAAGGTCTTGAATAACAACAAATGGATCTATTATAGAGTTAGACATGTCCTGCAATGTGTAGAGGTCTTTGCTAGAATTTGCAAAAAACTAGTGGCAGCTTCATCGAAAGCAATACACCAACGGCTACCTGAATGGTCTTGCAGCTTTAACTGTAGAAGATAGCAATAGTTGCATTCCTGAATTTCCATCTAGCAATGATCACAAAACCAAACATCAACATAGGGGCGTGTACATTTCCTTTTTCATTTTTTACCATTAACTAGCAAGGGACAAGCAGGGTAACAAAAAGACTTGGTTTTTGCAATTTGAATGGTTGCTTTAAAAATGGTTCAACAATTTCTTCCAAATGGAGGTAGTTGTTTAAGATAAATGCAATAGTAACTCTATCATTTGATGGATGTAGCCCATGAGGTGTAGAATAATTTGAAGCCACTTGGTCTCCTTTAATTGGGCCTTTGGATCTAAGAGTGTTTTCCTCAGGAATAGAAGGGTTAATCTCAAGGACTGTTCTTGTTGATGTGTTGATAAATTTTCCATTAAAGTAGCCTACACAACCACTGTGGATAGCAACGATAACTATTTCACTAGAAAGTTACATCCGCTCCAAGGTATCACCTTTTTCTTGCCAACTTGGGCCCCACAAATTAACATCAATGAAAGAAGTAGAGATATCGAATAGTTTAATGGTTCATCAGATTGTTTTAGTTCTATTTCTCCTACAAATAGTTGAAATGTACCCAACATGCACTACAATTCCAATAATATCAATGAATTTGTTATCACTATAGTTGCTTATGCCACTAACCGGCACAAAAATAGTTTTTTTTTGGGACAAGAATCTCATCTTCACATCATTTTATTATTGATTTTTCATCCAAAACAATCTCAAGATTACTATTTAATTTATTTAATATTTTATTGGATTCCTTGACCAATCCCCTTGATATTAAATAAGTTAACCCCACCTCAACTTGACCATAATGCAATTCAGCAATATCATCAAAACAAGTAATACGTATTTCTATCCCCTCCATATCTATAATGTCAAAACTAAACAACTTCCCTTCATCTCTTTGTTTCTAGAAATGATACATCTCCCTAATATGTGTTACACACCCTTTCACTATCCAAACATTTTGATAAATATTCAAAGATTTAATAGGGATGACCATTATAGGGTTGTTTTGTTTTTTAGGGAACAATTGTAGACCAAATTTAGGGGCTTGTTTAGAAGGAGAAGGTGAGTCAGCCGCCAACATTTTCTCTTCTTGCTACTTGAATGAATACCTAGGGGTCCCAATAATTTGACAATGAGGCAGAATTACAACTAAGTTGGATATGATTAAGGTCCTGTAAAAGAAGCAAAACAATATATTGGAAAAATTATATGAGGCATAAATGAAAGAGATATTTTTTTAAGATATACAACAAACAACACGACCCACCTTAAATATTGGATATTCCTACACACGTAGTCTTTTAAACATACAAGGGACCCTATTTTCAAGGCACCTGTAAACAACATATCATTGCATTTAGAAGGGAGGGTTCCTATTTGCAAATGGTGGCCATCAGAGAAGACAATCTTGTATCACTCAACCTGACCTTCATCATCGCAAATTTTTTTGAAGGGAAAAAGCTGAAGGGCCAAAAAGGGAACAACATCACTGACATTGATGGAATGAATTACAAATGGAGTCAAAGTTAGATGTTTCTTTGCAGCCTACAAAGGCAAGTGTAATCAAACAAAATGCATATCATCACACCAAATCGATAGAACAAGTAAGAAAACCAAAGGATGGAAAGAGACACTTTTTTATGTGTTTTAAAAGATCAATGCATGTATACTTTCATATCTATATCCTCTACTAGGGCTAACCATATATGTATACACCTAAATTCCAATCAAGCAGCAACAACAAGAAAGGTAGGAAACAATAAGAGCAAGTTTGCAACAGGCACAACAAAAAAGTAGGGAAAACTTATGAAATAAGAGTCTGTAGGCTGGTGGATGGCATCCTCAGAGCCAAACTTCATAGCATCACTTGTAGGAGTTGTCACCAAATCAAATTTTGGGGGCTCTGGAGACCCATCCATAGACCCCAACTCAATAGATATAGTTTTGGAACCCTTTACAAGAAAGGAATCTTCCAACTGTAGTTGATTGATTGGAAGCTCTATACAATAATAAAAATCAAAGATTAATGTATTCCAACATTCCATGTCAACTACTGGAGAACTTAGAATGCATGCAATTTTCTTGCTATATTTGTATAAACACCTACGTGCAAACATTTGTATATGTTGCTACTTGTTTCCTTCATCTTTTTGAATAGAAACAATGGAATATAGAACAATAAGAATGAAAATCCTTAAGTACATATATGGGTTCAATTTTTCCTCTATCTAGACATTTTGAAAAACATAAATAATTATATATATATATATATATATCCATATATACACATGTATATATTTATCTATATACAACAATATATCTAAATATAACATATTCCATCCAAACAAATTAAGCACATTAAAGATTACAAAATTCTAAAGATTAAAAAATAATCCTTGTTACAAGAACAATATAATACTCTATTACAAGAAGCTTCAAATAGATGAGTGCAAAACAATATTATGAAAGTTATTGATAGTTAAATAGATGAGGGAAAAAGAATGTCATGAAACAGGTTAATAGAACATAACTAGTCTATGTAACAGTTGCCTTGCAAACTCTAGTTCCATAATTTTTTGTGCAATACTTATTCACCATTGTGAAACATTTAGGAATATCTTTTGTTGAAGAGACAAGCTTTACATTGTTATTATAAATTGTGGGCAACTTTTCTATATTTCAAGAATTTTACAATAGTCTGATATCAAACCAACACCTCAATGGCTATTTCAACAATGCAACCCAGCCAATATATTTCCTCACACATTTTGCAGTATACTTTCCCATACACACACACACTCACACACACACATATATACATATATATGGGTATGCGCAGGATCATCATGGAAAAAATAGGCCCTTAAGTGGCAATAAAATTTAGAAAAATTAGAGTTACGCAACTTGATGTAAAAATTTGAATAAGTTATCTATATTATTTCAAAAATATGTAAGAATAGAATCTGTAGAAAATTGAATTTAGATTCTAAACTACTAGGTTTTTGTTTTTATTTTAAAATCTATTTGGTGAAAATTTGAAATTTCAATGTAGTAGTACTTAAATTTCAGGGAAAAAATAAGTAGGTGTCTGTCTGACCACCCTAACCAAAATTAGATGATAATATTTTTTTATAATATTTTAGATATAAGTAGAGGAATCATGTATGGATGTGATGCATATTTTTTTGTAATTTTTTTCCAAGTAAATAATTAATTTTGATTTTTTTATTACAACTTTTAAAAAATATAAAAACTCGTATGTCTGACCACCTTAACTTGGTAAAAAATTCGTGAAATTCATTTTTTTTTATTCATCCTATAGTATGTGAAGCATAGAATGTGACGCATGTTTCAAATCAAAAAATATGATACTATTTGAAAGATATAGATATTTTTCAATCAACCTATCAATCAGGATTTTAGTCATAATTCAAATAGAAAATAAATAATAATTATTTATTAAATTCAAAGTAAACCATAATTTGTATTGGTGTAAAGCTGAGATCTCCTTTAAAAACCCTTTTCGTTTCATCAATTTTGGGTAGAAAAAATTCATCAGCCACATACCCTAGACATACACATCATATTGCCACTTTTTGGCCCATCATGATCCTGCACATGCCCATATACATACATATATATATACAATTATGTATATACATATACATAAATACATACATACATGCATACATACATATATGTATATATTGTAGACATGCAAAATTAGCTTCATGCATTCAATTAGGTCCATTCATCAAGTAAAACAAGTTCACATTCATTTGCTCATAAAGTTAATCAAGTTCATTAAATTCATTCATTAGGCAAATCAGGTTCATTTAATTCAATTTCTAAGGATTATCCACTTAAATTGAATAAATTAACTTTATTTAATTTAAGCCTATCATTCCCTCTTTGATTAAATAAATCAAGACATTATTTAATTAAATCTCAAAATTCATATTTCTCCCTCTTGATTTAAATAAATCAAAATATTCAAGTCAAATGAGTCAAAATCAACTAATCATCACCTAAGCTAATCTAATCCTGATTAACCTAATCTAACCACCCATCACATCCTCTAGCTTTTTCCACTTGCACCAATAAATCATTTTAATTCATTTATAAATTCATTATTTTCTTTCAAATTGGCATAAAAATGGAATATTCCCTCAAGTTTTAATATGAAGACAAGTTGACTTGTCCCTTCCAACATTGTAATAACTTCTCTCTTTCATGTCCCCCTCTCAACATTTAATTCACAATTTCAAATTTGAATCTCCCCCTCTTTGGCACATTGGCCAAAACTTGCACATTCTTCAACCTATCATAATGTGACAAGTGGCTTCATCTCATCGACCAAATCATTATCCCACATTGCTCTATTTTGAGCTCTCTTCCAACTTGAAAATCTATAAATGAAAGGCCTTATTCTTCATCAACTCATCTACACTCTCGTGCAAAGTTACTCTCTTCAATTGAGAACTAATTTTTCTCATCACCATTGCATTGCATCTTGTGGGTTTTAGCAAGGATTGGGAAAGGGTCATTTGCACATTTGACACCAATCCAATATGGAATAGGTACATGTTATGCTTTTTCAATTTCTATTTGATCCCTTTTTGTTATTTGCTGCATTTTCTTAAGCATTGACATGTTATTCCATAGAGGTATTCATAGATTTGCATGTATGTAAACTAACCCCACTAATGAGTGTTGGAGATGGTTCATTTGCAGATTTAGGGGTATTTCATCATGGTGCTAGAAGGAGGGCCTAGCCCATAACCACCATTTTTAGCAACTTACATGGCTTAGTTTTCTTGTTTAATTGATAAATTTTAGCCAAGGGTTTTTCATGCTTTATTTCATTGCTGATTTTTATCATTAAACTAAAGCTCCTCCTTAGAATATCTTTCTATTCTTCTTTAGCTTTGCATAATGTATAGATTTCATGTGATAGGCTACATGGAAATACAATACACAAATATAGGATTAGGAAGTGCACATAAATGATGTGTCTTTACTAACCCATAGGGAATAGTCGAATGCTTCACAAATAAATGAGGAATCTTTCAAATTGATTAAATGATGTGTCTTTGCTACCTCACAGGGAATACCCAAAATTGAGTAAATGGTTATAAATTTAGAGAAGGCGCTATTCCTTGTTTATGCTTTTTTAAATGTAGTTTACTCTTTAACTACTGTTACCATAAGATTTTTCTATAGAGAGGAATTTTCCCTACCTATGACCTCTCATTTGAGGCATTCTTTCAAAACAGTTTGTACACCATATCCATGCTTCCTGAATTTCTTTTTAAGTAAAAGTTTGTGTTGGCTGCTTTTCACCTGCCAAGTGTGTTAGCTTGAAAGCCTTGTTTTAAAACAGTTATTGTCACTAGGTGTACACTTACCAATTACATCAGTTTGAAAGTTTTTCAAAATAGTTGGGCATGGGGAAGTGTACACAGAGCTTTGATTGGGATAAGAAATATATCCTATATCAGCTGTGTTATATGCATCTGTCGGTGGCCCTGAAGCCTCTGTCATAAAGTTCTGGATCAATTGTTGTGCTTTTTGCACTTGAGTTGCAGTTCCATGTATTTCAATTGTCATTTTGCCTAACACTCCTCTAGTTTCTTGTACTGTTATTATTGCTCCACTGGCCCTACGACAGTTGCTGATATTTGACCTAGCTGTTCCAATCACAACATCTACATATGATAGGGGTATTTGCATTTGTTGAGTAACCTATGTAATAAAAGGTGTCGGCTATTGATTTGTAGTTGAATGACTACTAAATGTTGGATCTCTACCATACATCTTCAAGTCATGTTGTGAATGAGCATCTACAGGTGGAAGGTCTGATGAAGGATAGTAACTATCACGTTGAAGAGCAATAGGTGTGTAATGAGAGTTATTTCAAAGACCACCATCACCACTAGGTAATGTGTTATTGTGGTTGTGGCTCCAAGGCTATTGTGGCATGTTTATGCATGAATAGCCCAGGTCTGATGTGAGGAAATTCTCCTCAAGGACTCCACTGCCTTCTACCATTATGGTCTCTTAGTTCTCTATTCACTAAATCTCTATCTAGCATACCAATCAAGCCTTCAGTTGATTCTTTCCTAAAAATTCTTCCTGCATATACCCAATGCTATGAGTCTAGCTGTCCAACCGCTTGCTAATGAATCACTCATGTAATGTCACGATTTAGCACATTCTGGTTTGTACAATAACAAACATCCAATGGTCGTTCTAGTCTATCTTTTTTGTACTTGCTAGGGGGAATTACATGGTCTGTGTATTGAATTTGGCTGCATAACTCATTTCCACTTACTACATGTGAGAGAAGTCAGAATATTTGAGTATATTTTTCTATCATTGATAAAGATTCAAGATTATATATTGTTGTGTGAGTAAAAGACTTTGTTAATAACAGACCTTAGATGTGGATATTTTGATGCCATCTTTTCCTTTCTTTCTTGAATGGAGAGCAACTGAGTTGTCAAGTATTTTTGGAATGATGATATTTGTTTAAGTGTTGAATCCAAAGACAAAAACATTGGGAGAAGCTATTATTGGTGGAGCCCATTGACATCTCTTTGAAGAAAAGTAGCTGTGTAGATTACTATCATCTGACAGGTAGTTGTTTCAAATAAATTTCCAGCTATGGCTCAAAATGGTTGGTGACTTTGATAGCGATAAAAAGATTAAATGAATAGTAGAAACGTTAATTGACAGTGTATACTATGGCCCTTTGAGGCATTAAAATCTAGAACAGATTTCTTGTGCACAGAGTTTTTGATTTTTCTTTCCTTTTTTATGGTTGGAATTATTTATGAGGTTGACCTTTTAGTGTTGGTTGCAGCCTTTTATCTTTAATGGATGTATGTGGACTGAAAAAACCTACGGTGTTTTGATCTCTTCCTGATTTGTTCCCTTAAATGTTCTTTGTCTCTTTTCGATGGAGGAAAGATATGATGTGATTTATAACACTACGTTAAAGATGGACAATGAAGAGGCAGATTTGATGTCACTGGTACTAGTGTTTATTGCATCTAGATTTTACTAGTATGATTTGAAAGTCAACGAATTTTGAGATGCAGATTTGAAGTTGTCTTCTTTAAATGACATTAGCGGAGATTTGAAATTATCATATGTAGTAATGGGGAGACATAGCCTCAATTTTTATTTTATTTTATTTTCTCTTAGTTATATGTGATAAGTAGGCTCCTTTTGAAAATATTTCATTGCTCTTAGTTGTTATTACAAATTTAGGGAAGGTTGTGGTTTGATTGGCTTTTGGTTGTTTGGGGCTTCCAATCCCATTATGGAAAAAGAATGAACAAAAATTTAAAGTCTATCGCAGGTTGGAGTTTTTTTTTTAGACAAGGGGTAGTATTGAAATTCATTATCATGACATTCTTTCTACATTAAACACTAAAATTTACATTTCTTTATCTTTTGATCAAAATACAATCATAGGAAACCAATGCACTTGGCACATGATCATTTTTTTTGTAGGTTGATGTCAAAATCACACATTGTTCAATCAAGTGAAAACAAAAGAAAGATTGGAGTTGAAGAACTGAACATCAAGATTGAAATTCAAAAGCATTTTTTAATTCTTGGAGCCTCCATTTACTACTTTAATTTTTTGTTTTAAGCCAACTAGATCATTGTTTGTTTTCAAAGTTGGATTAAAATTGAACACTAGAAACTAACTAGACATTGTTTTTTGGGATAAAATTGAACAAAAAAACTTCACATTCTCATTTTGGTGCTTTAAAATGAATCAAAATCATTGCTTTGTGGACTTAAAATGAACATGTGTTACATTGTTTTGTGAGAGCTTACTTAAACTAAATTCATTGAAAAAGGACGTATGCGCTTCTCTCATGCTTTATAGGGATCTTGAGAATCAAAAGGCCTTTTTCATGACTTTAGGGTGAGACAAAGCAGTCACCTCCACATTTCAATTTGGGTTTAAAATTGAATAAAATCTTGTTCGAGTGTGAGTGGGGGCATTACTGCGTACATTCTCTCTCTTTGTTGCCAACAAAGATTGATCAAGTTACAAATATTTTTTTTCACTCGCTTTTGTTTATCCTAAAGGGCCTGCCTTGGGGAAAAAGTACTCACCCAAGGGAACGACTCAATCAGTAACACTCTAAAGCCAAGAGTATTTCCAACCGAGATATAAATGTGGGTATTCGAGTAAATTCCAATATCACGCGGTTGATTCTAACAAGATGGGTCCGAAAGGGGACTCTTGTCGTATGGGTCAATCTCCATGAACAGAAATTCCTTATTAAAACCCATGTGCTAGAATTTTCCAAAATCCTTTAATCTATTTGTTGGTACAAGAACAGTTATTCTGAAGCCGCCCCGCACTTTTACGGTCTTTAGTAGAAATGGAAAACATGCCATGGGAGTTTCATGGGTGTTGATGCTTGGCTACCCCGTATAAGTGAGTGTTGTGGAGGGGAGCCAGTGGGGTCAAGCATCTAACCATCCACTAAAGATAAGTGTAGTTGGACCTGTCCAAGTGGGAACTCAACAAATATTGTCTTTCATATCCCTAGGATTGTACTTGTTCTTGGTTACAAAACGCTTTGCTTGTTCGAAAACATTTGGAAACAAACATTCAACGTGATCCTCGAAATTTCAAACCCTTTAGGAGGCAAATACCATTGACCAAATTCTTGTGTTATTGCTTGCCCTTGGATTATGTCCTTAGAGGTTTCTAAGCACTTGAATTTACATCTCAATTTGTCCACTAAAGTTAAACAATAGGTAACCCTTTCCTTAATTTCATCAAAGTTTCGCATAATATACCTTATGAAATGAGAAGAAGTTGAGACATTTGACATTTAGTTTGAAAACCTAATCAAGAAGTGTTTGTGGTAAAAAAAAAGTCATTAAGCAAAGATTAAAGAAAATTGGACCCCACACATGTGTCTCTAATGATTTCATGCAAAATCAAGATCAAGAAACCAAAGGTGAAAGCCCTTAGTCTAAAAGCCCATCAAAAATGTCTCTCTATGCTATATGAATTCAGAAAAAGACTACTTTTTAACTTTTACATAAAGGCTTCAAGGAACAATCCCAGTTTGTATTCATTCTATTACTACCAAAACCCAAATATTTTTAGAGAGTTTGAACATCTTGTTTAGAGAAAAGCTTTTTCTTCAATACCGAGGTCTAAGTAAACAAGTGTCTTTTTAGGTACATACTAGGATCAAAATCAAAACTTCATCCATCCTTGAACATCAAAAAACCAAAATCATCTGATCAACAACTCTTCAAAAACCTTGGAAAAAATCCTTTATGTTAAAATTTGGGCAAAGCATTTGAAATCAATCCAAAATCACCTTGTTTGATTGAATGTGTGTTGATGCATCCTTCTACACATATTTGATCAAATAATCAAACTTGGGAACAAATTCATCCCTTGACAACATCCAACATCTTGGGATTTAGGAGTTCATAGTCATAATCATCTTGTTTGGATAGGAGTATTTAGATGAATCCTTCTTCTCACACCTAGACAAATTATCTTGTGAACGATTTAACTTCAGGACAACATCCAATCTCTTAGATTTTATGAGTCCACTAAAATCCAAATTCGAAATAAATCAATCCTAAATCAAGTCCTAAAGTTTAATATTTCCCTTTAAGATTCTTGCAAGAGTTCCACTCATCCATCAAACATCCATCTTACATCCATAACATTATCACCCTTTGATCCTTAAATTACCCTAAAAATTCTCTTTTACACCAAAGGTTAGATCAATCCAAAAGAATTAAAGAATTCATCTTTTGTATTCTTGAAGATTGATCCCTATTTTATGGTGCAAACTAGATCGCAGCACAAGAGGAACATGGAAGCCAACAAAGAGACATCTACTACAAGTGACTTATGTCAAACCACTCCTGAAATGAATCCTATTGGGTCTGGAAATCTCACAGTTGACCTTCCGACATCATCGCAAAACCCATAAGAAAAAGCCCAAGGAGAAGACCTCACCTTTGGGATGTCTCAGGACAAAATAACTGAAATGCTTTAGAATCTGGAAAACCATAAGATCATCAATATCATGATGAGGCTTAACCCTTAATTATACATGCTTGAACTAGCAAAGCAAGGGGCCAAATTTCCTTCATATTTTGACATGAGTACCATAGTGGAGACATCTTTTCCTCCAGTCTCATCCACCATTCCCATCTCATCCACACCCCTATCCCAAAATATCACTCAAAACATTTCACAAATCATGACATCTTTTGCTCCAACCCAACCTAATGTTAATAAGGGAAATGCATTTCTCAATGCTATTCAAGCACACCCCCTTGTTAATAATCAAAAATTGGATGCAAACACCACCTTGGAACAAAACATACTCGAAAACCCATTACATAAGAATGTTCCTCTCACTTTCCATTATGATCCATCATCAACATTTTTTTGTGCAACACCTCAAAGTCCTCTCCTCACAAATTTACAAGAGGAAGGAGACATGTTCGGACAAGGGGGCATTTTTGACACCAGAACATTTTCGCAAGGACTCATGCCCCTTACATTTCCACCACTTCCACTATTACCATCATTATCCACACCACTCCTTGGTTTAGGGCTTCCTTATTTACCAAGTATCAATCAAACCAACATCCCAAATATCAATCAAAGCATTATGCCAAATGCTCAAAAATTGTCATCAATATCATAACAATAGATGACAACTACACAAGAGATCGCAACATCATCAAACACCCCCCTAACATCGCAAAGCATGGTCTCTCAAAGACCAACCACCACATCAACATCACCATCCATCACTCAAAACACTAACATGACATCATCGCTCGCCACAAATGCCATTCCAAATCCACCACCCCCACCACCACCAACTTCCAGTACATCAAGCCAATACAACGCAGCATTGCAAGCTACTTTTCAAAGGGGATTCCAACAAGAGAAAAAAAAAATCCATACAACTAGCTGCTTAACAAGCTGCTCAACTTCCGCAAGCTACCCAAGCAGCCCAAGTCGCACTACAAGCGCAACAAGCCCAAGCATTATTGCAACAACAAAAACAAGCCACTCAAGCCACACAAGCATTGCAAGAAAAAAAGGTTGCTCAAGCACAAGCTCTATTACAACAATAAGTAGCACAAACACAAGTAGTGCAAGCACAAATTCAAGCTCAGGAAAATGCCCAATATCAAGCACAACATGCACAAGCACAAGCACTACTTCTTGCACAAAGACAAGCAACACAATTGCAAGCATATCAGTAAGAAATAAAGCAATATCAAGAGCAGCAAGAAGTAGCTGAATTGGTATCCCAACAAAAAGCATTGTTGGAACAACAACAAGCACAAATCCTAGTGCAACAACAACAAGATCAACAACATGCATTGTTTATACAAAAGCAGGTGGAAGCCTACCTAGCTCAGTAGAACATACAGATACCATCAAACAACACATCAAACAACCCATCCATCCAACCCACAATCGAAACACCCCAAAACACCTTCATCCCACCCCCTAATCCACAAAATGATGTAACGACATAAATCAGGTTGCTCTTGCAACAAGTGCTTGATCTTCAATCAGGTCGAACAATGAAAACACCAAGCAACTTGTGTCCCTATCCATTTGATATGAGCCTAGTGATGAAACCATTCTCCAAGGGATTTGAAATCCCCAAATTTGACAAATATCGAGGGATGGGAAACCCTGAAGATCACATCAGGGAATTCTAGGTTCATTGCATGGAAGTCACATATGATGATACTTATCTGATGTGGCTATTCCCTAGGAGTTTGGAAGACCACGCTATGGAATGGTTTTCTCACCTACCTTTAGGCATTAGAACATTCCAAGAAATTATAGACACATTCATTAAGAGCTATGCATGCAACATTGCAATGGATGTTAGTCTAGAAGAACTCTTAGCTCTGAAATAAGGAAACGGTGAATCTTTCACATCATTCCTACAACAATGGTGATCCAAGGCCAATCAGAGCAAGTGGACCATGCCAAAAGAACAAGTTTTCACCATCATTGCCAACCTTGAAGGCCTATTGGCATTTCATCTCAAGGTTCAAGGAATCACCACATATGACTAGTTGATCCCGAAGGTGCCCAACATCGAATGAGCCCTCAAGAACCAAGCCGCGGGATCAACTTCATACCCTGAACAACAAAACAACCTCCCACACTCCAATTATAATGATAAACCTTGCACGTGGGAAAGGAACAAAAACATTACTAATGATGGTGTTGTTGATGCCAAGGTGGTCATTAGTGCCCCTTGCCAAAACACACCCTCACCACAAATCCAAATCCAACACCAAAACAATCATCATGAAATACAACAACCACACAACAATCCAACAATCAATAATCTCAATGAGCAAAGGAGACCACCCCAACGCAACAAGAGTTATCCCAAACGAAAGTACACCACTTTGGGGGAACCACTTGAAGACATAATGAAAAAGTTGATAGACAAAAAACTCATCAAGGCCCCTACCTTTGAGAATTACCAAGAACTAGATGTGAAACCTCCTTGGTATAATGAGAATCAACTCTGTGAGTTCCATAAAATCAAAGGCCATACCACAAATAGTTGCATGAGATTGAAAAACATAGTTCTCATCGATAAAAGAATCATAAACGTGGAACAACCTACAAGAAACCAAGATCTTAAGATATAGATGAATCTGATGCCTAATCATGGCAACAAAGGGAATAACATTAACAAAGATAAGGGGAAAGGAACCCACTCAAAAGTAAATCATGTGTATGAAACAGTCATTGCCTTCCTAGATGAAAATTGCATGGTCATTACTATCAAGGGCACCTATGCTGAAGATTGTGGAGTCACCACAAGAGATAGAAAAGTTACCATCATAGGATCATCCCAGCCAAACAAGGTCCCTACATCGAGATCTGTTCCAAATGGATATAATGTCCTAGATCAACTCAAAAGAACGCCAACACAAATCTCCATCATGGAGTTGCTAAAAATCTCATCTACCCATAGAAAAATCCTTGAAGAAGCATTGGCCTCATCCACTGTTCCTGCAGATCTTGATGTGGAACAATTCCAAGCTATGGTCAGAAATATCATTAAGCCTAATCTTCTTACATTCTCTGACCAGGATTTCCCCTCTCAACCATCTCACAACCATGCACTTCACTTGCAAGCCATAGTACATTATAAGAGAAAATTCAAAAGGGTCTTGGTGGATGGAGGTGTAGGCTTGAACATATGTTCCCTCAGTCTCATTAAGCAATTGAAAATATTAGAGGATTCTATCGACAAAAGGAAGGGTATCACGATAAGAGGATATGATGATCAAGAAAGAGTGTCTCAAGGCACAATCAAATTTCCTATTCAAGTAGGTCCCGCCATCATGGAAACCACTTGTTAGGTCTTGGACCTCGACTTGCCATATAGCATCCTCCTAGAATGCCCATGGATTCATGCGATGAAAGCAATAGCATCAACTTTCCACCAATGTGTGAAATTCACACATAAGGTACAAGAGGTTACCATCCATGGAGATTTTGAACCCTTCTCCTATTGCAAAAATCTTGAAGCAAAGTATTACAAAATCCCCCAAGTACCAAAAAATGATGAGGGCCCATCTACACCATACATGGATCCCGCCACTCTCGCATCCACTTCTGCAATAGAGACACCTGCCAATCCCACCATTCCCACCATCTCTGACATCAAGCTCATCATACAAGAGAATGGTTGTGGTAGGAGAGTTACAACAATCTCCTAGATCACGGGGACGTCCACAAATAATGAAGCTTCCACATCCCGAACGTACCTCCTGAAGATTATCCTAAATTCACAAGTTGGGGAGATCTTGGATGAGAAGTTATTGAGGTAGATCCATCTCATATGCTATATCAAGATGAAAGACCATTACCGAATTTACCAATGGATGACATAAGTAAGGTTCTGCAAATGATGCTCGCAATGAGCTACGACATAAATCAAATACTAGGAAAAAATGACAATGGGTTCATAATACCTATCATGCCAAAGATGCGACCAATAACAAATATTGGCCTTGGATGTACCCCTCCGAGTATAACCATATGTGGTTGAAGTCTGCCAGTTAGAATGGTTAATAATCCTCCCCAACCAGCCCCAGCAGAACTATGATTACCAATGTCTATAGGTAGAGTTAGATAACTTTACATTTGATATAACCGACATCTGTAGTAGTACTGATGATGAGGATCACATGAATAAATTACCTAGGCTATTTGAGGATACCACTCTTTGCATAATTAGCACGCTATTTTTTGAAACAGACCACAAAAATCATGAGATTTGGCTAGTATATCCCCAACTCATCAACTACAACCAACGAGGACCACCAGTTCTTGATACATTCGAAAATGATGAGGTGCTCTCAGAATTCATGGGATTGTGGAACAACATTCCAGATGGGGATCACAAAGCAGGGTTTATAATGGAGTTGGAAACACATGCCTATTATGGGGAAATGATTGAATCCTTCAGTCACAAAAGTGAGAAATTAAGAATAATATCCAAGTCCTTGAGTGAAAACCACACCGTAGCACTCTCTAACAAGAAAAAAGTAAAAAGAAAGGACATACCCAAGGGTGTAAACCTCTCTGAGGTGCCCGAGCATGGGGGATTCAATCTTCCTTTAAGAGCTATTCATCAGGAAAAGTTAGCAGTCTTGGCAGAAAAATGCAATCCGGTCAACCTAGGAAGAGAGGAGACTCCACATATCACATTCTATGTGGAATCACTACTATTAGAAGAGCAAGAGCTCCTAGCAGCATTCCTAAGGGAAAGACAAATAATATTTGCATGGAGTTATGCTGACATGCCAAGACTTGATCCAAAGACTATGGTTCACCACTTAGTAGTGTATCTAGAAGCAAAGCCTGTCAAACAAAAGCTTCGAAAAATGCATCCTCAGATCACCCTACTAGTCAAAATAGAGCTAAAAAAGCTATTAGATGCAGGATTCATCTGACCGATAGACTATCCCGAATGGGTATCAAACTTGGTACCTATTTCAAAACTCGATGGGAACATCAGAATCTGCACAGACTTCAAATACTTGAATAAGGCATGTCTAAAAGATGACTTCCTACTTCCAAACATTGATATGATTGTGGATATGATAGCTGGACATGAAATGTTGTCACTAATGGACATATTCTTAAGGTATAATTAGATCATGATAGCTAAAGAGGACCAACATAAAACAACTTTCACTTGTCCATGGGGGACCTATTGTTGGAATATGATGCCATTCGGCTTAAACAACGCAGGAGCAACATACCAAAGGGCCATGACATTGATATTCCATGACATGATCCATAAGATGATTGAAGACTATATTGATGACATTCTAGCCAAATCAAGAAAGAGAAAAGATCACATAGCAACCCTTAGTGCCATCTTTGATAGGTTGAAGGAGTACAAGGTCAGATTAAACCCTAAGAAGTGCATATTCGACATACATTCAAGAAAATTGCTAAGATATATAGTATCAATGAGGGGTATCGAGGTAGATCCATCAAAGGTAAAAGCAATCCTCGAGATGGAGACACCAAAATCATTAAAGCAATTGAGAGGTCTCCAAGGAAGGCTCCAATCCATTTGAAGATTCATAGCATAGTTGGTGGACAAATAAAACCCATACTCTCACCTACTCCACAAGGGAGTAGCATACAAATGGGATAGCAAGTGTGAAGAGGCATTCAAAAAAATTAAAGAATATCTACTAACACCACCAGTCTTAATGCCACCAATTCCAAGAAAACCATTGATTCTCTACGTATCAGCAACAACAACATCCCTTGGAGCTCTCCTAGCTCAGCATGATGAAAATGGAATAGAAAGGGCCATTTATTACATCAGCAAAACAATGGTGCGGCATGAGCTAAACTAATCATTCATCGAGAAAGCATGCCTAGTGTAGACATGTGAAATTAACATCATGCACTCAATTCACGTTCATCCGCTCATTCACCATGTAAATTAGGTCTTTAGTCCTAAGGTTATCCATTTAAATAAATCAAAGGCTCACATCATCCTTTTATTAAATAAATCAAACTTTATTTAATTAAATTCCAAATGCATATTTCATCCCTCTTTCATTTAAATAAATCAAAATATTTGACTCAAAGTGGTCAAAACATCCTAATCATCATTATGCTAATCTAATCCTAATTAGCCTAACCTAACTGCCCATCACATCCTCTAGATAACCCCACTTGCACAAATAAATCCATTTATTGATTTATTAAAATCAGCATTTTCACTCAACATGGCATCTTCCCTCAAATTTCAATTCAAAAGAAAGTTGAAATGTACATCCAACAAGGAATTTAATAAGTCTTACATGTCTCTTACATGTCCCCTTGCAAAGGTCAAACTCAACATTAACTCTCATTTCAAATTTGAAATTTCCCCCTCTTGGGCACATTTCCCAAATCTTGCACATGCATCAACCACTCACATGATGACAAGTGGCCTTCTTTCATTGGTTTACATTTAGTCCCACATCCTCCATGTTTGGCACTCTTATCATTTGAAAATCTTTAAATAGAGGCTTCATTCTTTAGCAAATCCTCCACAATCCTCTTGTAAAGTCACTCTCTTCAAGAGAACTGATTTTGCCTACACCATCTTCATATCATATTCATATCAATTTCATCATCAAGCTCAAGCAAGGATTGGGAAAGGGCTATTTTCTACAATAGCACCAATCCACTATGAGATAAATTTAGATCATGTCTTTTATATGCTTTGTTTAGTTTCCATTGTTTCATTTTATTGCATGATTGACATGTTTCATTATTTCATAGGGATGTTGAAATGTTGCTTTGTTTTAAACTAACCATTTGCTGATTTTTAGCATCCACAAAATGGCGCTTATAAATCATCCATTGCATAATCACAACATATCACATCATCAATCTCATCTATCTCATTTACATCATCATCCATGACCATCCATTTTGAACCTCTTTATCATGAGATCGACCCTCAAATTGAATCTTTTCACTCGATCTCTCGAGAGGGCAATGTACTAGTGTACTTCTTTCCACTGGGGCATCCAAAAAATTAGAATTTTTTTGAATTTTGACTGCGGTAATATTATTCTTTGAACCAATGTAACAAGTACATTGCTTCAAAGAGGGGCAAAATGTTGACACATGAAATTAACATCGTGCATTCAATTCATGTTCATCTTCTCATTCACCATGTAAATCATGTCTTTAGTCCTAAGGTTATCCAATTAAATAAATCAAACTTTATTTAATTAAAATCCAAATGCATATTTCATCCCTCTTTCATTTAAATAAATCAAAATATTTGACTCAAAGTTGTCAAAACATCCTAATCATCATTACACTAATCTAATCCTAATTAGCCTAACCTAACTTCCCATCACATCCTCTAGATAATCCCACTTGCACAAATAAATCCATTTATTGATTTATTAAAATCAGCATTTTCACTCAACATGGCATCTTCCCTCAAATTTGAATTCAAAAGCAAGTTGAAATGTACATCCAACAGGGCATTTAATAAGTCTTACATGTCTCTTACATGTCCCCTTGCAAAGGTCAAACTCAACATTAACTCTCATTTCAAATTTGAAATTTCCCCCTCTTGGGCACATTTCCCAAATCTTGCACATGCATCAACCACTCACATGATGACAAGTGGCCTTCTTTCATTGGTCTACATTTAGTCCCACATCCTCCATGTTTGGCACTCTTAGCATCTGAAAATCTTTAAATAGAGGCATCATTCTTTAGCAAATCCTCCACAATCCTCTTGTAAAGTCACTCTCTTCAAGAGAAATGATTTTGCCTACACCATCTTCATATCATATTTATATCAATTTCATCATCGAGCTCAAGCAAGGATTGGGAAAGGGCTATTTTCTACAATAGCACCAATCCACTATGAGATAAAGTTGGATCATGTCTTTTATATGCTTTGTTTAGTGTTTCATTTTATTGCATGATTGACATGTTTCAATATTTCATAGGGATATTGAAATGTTGCTTTGTTTTAAACTAACCATTTGTAGATTTTTAGCATCCACAAAATGGCGCTAGAAGGAGGGAAAAAACCCACAACCACAAGAAATAGCATTCAGAAGAAACTATAGCTAAGCATATTCCTTTGTCTTTTTCTTTTTTGGTGTACACTAACTTACCTATTTGTGTTTTGTAAGAAAAATTGTTACCAATGCGGTGCTCAGAAATGTAATTGATTTTTGAAAAAATTTCGCAAGTTATACATTGTTGTATGTCATTTTAGGAATATAGAATGATATGTTTTGAATGCGGAGTGGAGTTAATGTTCTCTATTTGATTGGACATCATTGGTTTATTTGTTCAAGAATAGGACAAAGATACAACAATATCATCCATTAGTCAAAATTTGATAGCATCCAAATTGTAGACAATATGCTCACAATACTGCTCACCAAATTGGAGAACCCCTAAGCACATCACAGAAGAGTTTGGAGTTGCTACCAATATTGCTTGTGTCCCTAATATGTAGCTAATATCATTCCTAATACTGTGCGTTCCTAATATATTTGCAGGTTCTTCTTACACATGCATAGAGGACACTCACATTGGAAGTGACAATAGAAGTTGTTTGAAGAAAGGTGTCATGTTTCAGATCCTCTGTCTAAACAATTGAGACACCCCAGCCTTATTGTTTAATGCTTTGTGATAAGATGTTGCACCAACTAGCAGGTCCACTCAATCAAAAGTGTAGTTTACTCTCACACTCAATTCAAAATGAAGCATTTACTGAAGTGAATCAGTGAACACTGAACAAATAACAAGATCATTCATCTTTATTGATATGAAGAGCCGTTAGTTAGAAGTTGTAGAATTTTGCTTTACACCTACTAGTTGCAATAGTTTGAAAGCTTTTCTTTATTGGCATTGGGGTGCGGTTTTATGTCTAACAAGAATTTGCTTGAAAGTTTGTAAAAGCATTTATTCATTGTCTTCTCTGCATGCTTCCTATTAACATTTGCTTGATATTTTCTTTACACATTTCATCAAATCCTCTTGCATAGATTCTGCCATTATTGCATTCTAGAAAACGGCTGAGGAATTTTTCTTTACACCTACCAACTGCAACATCTTGAAACCTACCACGCCATATACAGAGTTATTCAAAGTCTACAGTCTATGGACGGTTCGTTGGGATAGTTACATCCTCCATGCAAGGCATCGATGGCCTTCACGGACTATGCCCTAAAGATAGCACAGATTTTGGTGATGGCATAGAATTTGAAGTCCAACAGTAGCTCACGAAACTAGAGAAGTGAAAGAGCCATCGCGCTAGGTAAATAACTAAGGGGTAAAGTCACCATCCACATCTTATTCCATTTGTGCATATCAGATCGGTTATAGTGGGCAGTTGTCCATAATTCCACACAAGTGGTCTATCCAATAGTTCAAGCGGTCTATTTATGGTGTACCCATTCCTTCTGCAGGTTTCTTCAAAATGCCTCACCAAAAGGAACCATTAGAGATGATGCTTTTGTAGTTGTTAATCTGTCAAACTCCCTATTTAATAAAAGCTTCTTTGCACTATCAAGTCTCTGTTTCTTTAATATCTATTGAATGTAGTAGAGTCAGGGGTAGTTGCTAATTTGTCAAACTCCCCATTTAATAAAAGTTGCTCTACACTATCAAGTCTCTATTTCTTGCATGTGGAGTAAGGCTGTGATGTGAGCATTGAGTGAGGAGTCATGTACAAAGCGTGTAAACCTTTAATGGAGTGTCTGCATCATGTTAAATGCATTAGATTAAAATCTGTGTTAAGTCTCTACTTTCATTTAAAGTCAATTTAATGCATTATATTGAAGAAATCATTATTGGTGCGACAGATTGATATATCTTATGTGTATCCAAAAATCTTCGAGCATTAGTGGGTAGTACAACTTTGTCCAGAAAACCAAAATAAATAAAAAATGGTTGTTGCAGTTATCATCCTTATTCCAATCTAGTAAATGCATACAAGTTAGAAATCAAACTTTATTTGTGCGTCATTCGATGTAAAATGTGCATAATCCAATCTTAGATCTGTACGGTTATCTCATACGTATTTTGTTTATATGAAGATATTTTGGTATTCTATGGTTCGAGGCACGGATTGTAATTTCTCTTAGCCACTATTTGTCCCAGCTGACTTCTTTAATTTTCTCCTTAGGATCTTAAATGAAGTGGGGCTCTTTTACATCAATGGTAAGGATTGAATTAGCCTCTGACCATGGCGGCATTGCAGATCAAGGGAGTTAGTTTCAGTCTTTATTTTTTATTTTTATCTTTAATATTTGGGGATTTAATTTGAAAAAAGGATTTTATTAAACATTGATTGACTCACTAGACTAATTGATTGTAAACTTTTGTTGGCATAACAGGGTGAGTCGACAAATCACACCATCGCTATTTGAAAAAGGCAACAACAATAAGATTTATTTGGCCAAAATTCAAAATTCACAAGCTATATGAACAAGCTTTGTGATAAGTGGGCCCTTTGAAGATCTTTGATTACTTTTTATTGGATGTTTTCTATATTACAAGTTGAGGAGAAATTGGTGTTTTAGTTGAATTTTTGTTGTTTGAGCATTCCAACGTCATTAGATAAGCATTTAAAACCTATTGCAAATTGGAGCATTTATTTTGGAAAGGGGAAATATTAAAGAGAAACTAAAGTCTGTATATGTCATGAATGTAAATCCTTTACCCATATGCATGTTTGTCATGTCTTGATTTTTGTATTAAAACTAATAGATTTTCATGTAACTAATACACTTAATCTATGATTTTTCTTGCTTTGCTTTGGGGAAATATTGCATAAAGGTGCAGGTTGCTATTAAAATCAAGCATTGGAATCAAGCAAACACAAAAAAAAGATTGGAGTTGGACAATTGAGCTAGAACTTGAATGAAAAGAATTTCTTAATGCTTATTAGAGCCTAGAGCTGTCTTTTACCGCTTTAATTTTCAGTTTTAAGACAACTAGGTCATTGTATTTTTTTCAAATTTGGATTAAAATTGAACGTTAGAAACTAACTAATCCTTTACTTTTGGACTAAAATAGAACAAATCAACTTCACATTTAGCTTGGTGCTCTAAAATGAACTCATCATTGCTTTGAGGCTTAAAATGAACATGTTTTTTTCATGTTTCATAATCTCTTATTCAAAGTAATCTCATCTAAAAAGGCAAATGCACTTCTCTTGTGGTTCACGGTGATCTTGAGAACCAAAAGTCTTTTTGATGACATTAAGTTGCATAAGAGATTTCCTCCACACTTCATTTTGGGTTTAAAATTGAACAAAACACTTTGCGAGTATGAGTTAGGTATATCGCGTGTGTTCTCCCTTTCCTTCTAAATGAAGGTCAATCGAACTACAGATGTGCTTGCTCGCTATTATTTACCTTTACAGGGGCCTTCCTAAGAGACACATCCGAAAGGAGAACTAGAAGGTGACTCCAACCGGTTTTTCATTCGGGCCAGTATATAAATGGATAAGACTAAACTGTCAAGTCCTCATGGTATGTAGGCCTTAGCTATAGAGTGTCTTTCAGAACAGGGTACTACTGTAAAATGTATAAGAGCCCCTAGTAGGATTGATTAAAGATTTTAGTGGCTTGATAGACACTAGCAAGGTGCCATGTCCTCGATGTTGTGACATTAAGAACCTTGTTTGTAGTTGCCAACTAGTCCATTGAAACTTAGATTCCAAGAAGTTACTTGCCATGTTTGATCTTGGTTGAAATATATAGGTTAAGACTGCATTCTTAACATACCTTTATATTTTATCCTTGGTTGCATGTAAAATCATCTCTTCTACTACGAAGGGCATGAGGCAAGCCCACCAAGAAAATCGTACCAATTGAGCTAGGATGTTGCATTGCTTGTGAGTCAGTTTGAAAACATAGTGCTTTTATCAAAAACATTGGAAAACCAACATTCAACGAATCATCAAAACTGCAAACCCTTTAGGAGAGGAAAATATCCTTGAACAAATTTACATGTTATTGCTTTCCCTTGGGATTCATGTCCTTAGAGGCATCTAAACATTTGGATTTCATCTCAATTTACTTCTACTAAAGTCAACTTTAGGTAACTCTTGCCTCAAATTTCCTTGGTTTCCACATAATACACTTTGTGGGATAAGGGGAAAGTTGAGACATTAGACATCTAGATTCAAAATCTAACCAAGAGTGTGTTTGTGGTAAAAAGAATCCATTAAGCAAAGATTAAATCAATTGGACCCCACACATGTGCTTGTCATCTTTTGGTCATATGGTTTTCATGCAAACATTGATCTTTTGATTTTTGAATTACTCTTAGAGAAAGGAATGTTCTTCACTATCTTGGTCCAATAAACAAGTCCTTCCTAGGTTCATTTAGGATCAAATCAAACACTTCCTCCAAATTCCAAACATCTATCAAAATCCATCCCCCAAACAACTTTAGAGCTTTGGAAACATCATTCTAGACTTGGGTAAATCATCAAAATCAAAATCACCTTGTTTAGTTAGGTGTAGGGGAATGCATCCTTTCTCATACCTATAATTAAATCAGCAATCCTTTGAAAAAGTTCATCCTAAGATAACATCTAACATTTTAGGGTTTACAAGTTCAAACCAACCAAAATCAAACCCTACATCTAGCATTGATCCAAAGTTCCTAAACGTTCATCACGCATATCATTTCCACCTTTCATCCTTCATCTCATCATTTTTCCTAAGAACCTTAGAGGTCACTTTTACAACAAGGTCAAAACACAAGGAGAACATGGAATACAAAATTGATCCATACATCATGAGTAATCCAAATCAATTGAACTTTCAAATCCTTACAATGTCGATTGATTATCAAAACTCACACTTATACAATCCATACATGGGATCATTACCTTCTACAAATGTCAATGGCACAACAAGTGTGAGTATGCCCAAATCAAAGATTGGAACACATTTCCCAATGGTAGATCTAAATCCAAACCAACAAGTCTGACAACTGAACAATCAAATCATGAGCCTTCAAATGAACAACGTCATCCCACCAAATCCCTACAAGCCAAATGAGAATGTACCAAGCACAAGTTTCTGAAACATGAATCCAGAAAACTTTGGGATGGATACATTTGCAAATCATACAAGTATTCCAAACATGAACAATGGTCAATTCCAACATATCATGCCAAATCTGAGTGTCATCCCAAATCAAAACATTGTCCAAAATCAAACACAAGTGTACATCCCAAATCAGCTTGAACAAAAGCCAAATCAAGGGAGTCAAAATCAAGATCAAATTTTGCTAGAACAACTTGCTTCACATGCCAAACTAATTGAATTATTGATCCAAGAGATATATTCTCTCCAAAATCAATACATTCCTCCATTGGTTGAACCATGTCATCAAAGCATTGAGTTATATCCACAATTGCATCAAGAACAACATCTGCAATGGTAAGAAGTCAGATATCAAGATCAACAACATCAACAACAAACATAATCACCACATCTCAAAGACCAATCACCACACCTCCAAAATCAATCACCACAAGGTCAATTTAAAGTGAAAATCTCACAAGGAAAAAAGCAAAAATACACACCACTTGGGAGACCAATTGAATCAGTCCTACAATAGTTGGTACAAGAAAATCTCATCAAAATCCCTATTTACATGAACTATCAAGAACCAACCATAAAACCGCCAGGGTATAATGAGAAGCACCTTTGTGATTATCATAGAATAAAGGCACAAAAAACATTAGATTGTGTTCGACTCAAAAAAATCATCCAAGACTTGATAGATCAAAAGATAATCACTATTGGGGACAATGATAGCATTGGCAATCTCTCCACCACAACTGTTGAGATCAAGGATCAAGAGAAATCCATCACTAAGCACCTTGAAGTTATTTCTACTTCATCCAATGATCAAATCAACATATGTCAAGAGTCACTTTTCAATCATAATAAAAGTCCACCAACTAGCAAAGAAATGCCAACATCACTTGACCCTATTGTTGAAGACATTAGAAATCCCTCCACCACAATTGTTGAAAACAATGATCAAGATCTATCCATCAATAAAGATGTTTTCGCCTCATCCAATGAGGCATCAACCAATGACCATGTTGAAAATATCTCTACATCACCTAATGAGGTAGAGGGCATACCTCAAGAATTTATTCTAAAGCATGATTAATATCTCTCACCAAAGTCTAGCAATGGTCCTTTCCAAGACCTATTAACATCCTTCGACCTCATGATTGTCGATATTGAAGGAATATTCAACTCGATGCCTAATCTAAGTCCACTCAAAGATTAAGAAGATATTAAGCCACTTCCCATGCCTAATGAAGATATCCAAGAACCATTTGTAAGCAGTCCATCCTTTGAAATTGACTCATGTCAAGAACTTGATCCAAAGCATGTCAAAAGCAACTCTGAAATAATTCAAGATCAAGAATTTGTATCTTCAAGATACTACAATAATCTAATGGAAACTCTCCTATCTGTGCAAGATGATCATATCCATGTAGCACATACTCCTCTGTCTACCCATGAGATGCTTTCTGCGGATGGACACGTAAATGATATTCATCTAGAACAAGATTCTATTACACAAAAATAGCAGATTATTAACTCCTACAGTCAAACTAAGTTATCAACATCAAGATCAATTTTATCCCAAATTCAGACTAAGGACATCAGGTATACAGATATCAAACATTATCCACTCAAGGAAATAAGTCAGATAGAACAGTATAATCTAGAGTTAGCAGAGCGGCAAATTGAAACAATGTCATCTACAGTGGTCATTTATCAGAAAGGGCATTCTAAACAAGAGCACTTGGAACAGGCATAATCAAAACATGAAGGTACTACTACCACCATACTAGGGGTAACTTTGTCTCAAGCAAGCATCAACATAGGAAGCACGAAGAATCTTTATGGTGAAACCATTTCCAATACTACAACTAGCCACATCATGAATCTTCATCCACCCATCACCCCATCCACGAATTGGGACCGACGTCAAAAGGAAGATTTGAATCAAAGTACAAAGAACGTTATCAAAGAAAAAGAAGTTGAGAAGCATAATGGACAAATCAAATACATATGGATACCAAAGAATACAAAGAAATATTATTCCTATCAAACTTCATCAGTCAAAGATATTATGGGGCAAAATAAAAAAGGGAAAAGTATCCATCAAGAATGTCCACAAAAGCAAAAGAAGGCTTTTCAAGCGATGTACAAAGTGTATCAAGTAGTTGGTCCTAATTCCACATACACTTTTGTATCCACCCTTCATTACTCATCTTCCTAAGTTTAGAGAGTCAAAGATTCCAAACTGTCAACCAATCCATCTTTTATCCATAAACACACTCCATCCACACCTCCATGCATGATATCCAATTCTCACATTGACCATGCATTGGCAACGACCCTTCATCATAAGGATTCAAAAGGAACTCTATCGCGATGTGCGCACCAAGACAAAGTCAACTCTAGTATCAACGAAGCAAATTAGGAATCCCAAAAGTTGCATTCAAGTGCACGTATCTTAGTAAAGTAGCTTCTTCAGGCAGGATATCGATGGCACATTATGACAGAAACATCTACATCAGCAACACCTTGTGATTCAGCACGAGCTTAAGATCTTTCAGAAAAGACCAAAATAATCAAAAAAATATGAAAATCCAAAAAATCAGAAAAAGGATTGTAAACAATAAAAAGAAAAAAAAAGTTGTCCTCTAGTGAAAACCGCATGGGCAATGCTTTGGGAAAGACCATGATGAAAACCTGGAAAACAGGTGTCATGTGTGCAATTAAGCATCTACGTGCGCCAGTTTAGATGAAAGCATCTCATCCCATCCATAATAAATCCAACATTCTATCCATAAACCATTGATCCAATCCATTTTCATCTATTTGCATCCATTATCCAAGTTATCTTGATCTTGATGAAAGCTTGGGGCACACTTTACGCTTGCTTATGGTAAACATCTTGACATGGGTCATTTTCATTGATCCTATCCTATGCAGAATTATCTGAGCCATGAAGCATTATCCAAATGAGCATTGTTTATTAGAACACCTTATTGCAAGGTAATCCTTGGCATCCTTTGCATCCATCTAATGGAATTCCATACATTGCTAGACACTAGGGGTAGATATTTAGACCTCACTTCGGGAATAAATCTTGATCTATGTCCTCCAACTTATGTGGCGATCCAAACATTGGAAAACATAAAATCAAATTGGTCCACCACTTGTGAGCAAAAATACAAATCACTAGCCCATGGCATATTTTGATGAGCAAATGTTCCTTATCAAGCTTCATCGAACATTGAACATCAATCCAAGTAATCACTATCAGTTGCATCTAAGTTGCATGTCAAACGTCACATCAAATCATTCAAACAAATTTTGTTCCAAATCAAGCTTCATCAATCATGATCAATCAAATCCAATCAAAAAACCATCAGCTCAGGATATCATTGTGTTGCTTAACACTATCCTTGCATTGTTGTGCATCCTCAACAATGTTATCATTATCAATCCTGATCAATCAATCCTTGCATTGTTGTGCATCCTCAACAATGTTATCGTTCAATCCAGATCAATCAAATCTTTGCATTATTGTGTATCCTCAACAATGTTATCATCATCATCAATCCATCGATCTGATCAATCAACCTTAGCTTGGTTTTCAACAAAATCCAAAATGGAGAACTGATATCGTCACACATGCCATATCCAAATCATCAAAATTGTGCGAAAAATCCAAAAAATCAAAACATCAAAATCTAAAAACAGTCAGAAAATGTCAAAAAACATGGAAATCTGAACTATGTTGTCTCTGAGCTTAAATGTAGGCAAGGCTAATCTTTGATCAGCCCCCGAGACATCAAAATCCAAAAACATTCAAAAAAACATAAAAATCCAAAAACATTCAAAAAACATCAAAATCCAAAAACATTCGTAAATCTCTAAAAATTCAAAAAAAAACATTCAAAAAAATCAAAATATCAAAATATTTGTAAAATCTTGAAAATACCAAAAATAGCCTTAAAACATTCAAAAAACAAAAAAAGTCAAAAACATCCAAATATTTGAAAAAAAACCCATCCGTCTCATCTCACTTTCACTCAAAATAATCAATCATCCATAATAAATTGATCATCACCTTCATCCTTTGGCAAAACAAATAGAAACAACCACAACAATTAGCACAAGCAAGCTTCAATCGTAAAATCAAAATCGAAGCAACAAACCATTAAACGTAAAATCAAACTCTTGATCAATCACAAACATGACAATCAACTTTATATCAATAGCCTATCAATCAACTTATCAAACCATCAACATCCTATATATTGCATGTCCTAGGATATATCGTTCTGACAATGGGCATCATTTTGGATATCACTTGGATTTTTATCCTATAAAAAAAAATCCCTTTTGGCTAGAGATATGAAGAAATATTGATTTGTTTGTGTACTTGATCTTTTCTTTTGATTTATCTTATTGTGCTCATTCCAAGGACCTCTCGATGATATCTGAACGAAGGATTTAGAGAGATAGAAATGGGGCAATGATCATTATCCTTTTGTCTGTTGTGCTTGTTGGACGTTCTTGTAAAATAACTTGGCGAATACTTGCTTTATTATGTACATCCTAGCAAGGTTTCCATATGTCAAGTGTGAACAAGAATACTCCTATCTATTTGTCGAGTCAAAGTCCATCTCACTAGGTGCAATTCCATCCTAGTTCTTTATACCTTGATGCATCGTACCTATGTGTGTTATCAAACATAAGGTAAGTAGCCCTTTTAAAATCCCAATCCTTGCTAAGCAAATCATCATCATCTATCTATCTATCTATCATCATCTCTAATAAAGTCTCGACAGATCATGGACTTGTGGGATCCTCTTGACATCATCTCATTTTTCCACTAACATCATTATCACCAATGCATGATCCATCATGCATCCATCTTGCATCCACAAACCGTCAGCCTACTACATTTCATTCATATCATACATAATAGGAAACATCGATCATTTCACATGCATTGCATTTGCATCATCATCATAATATATATCTTTTAGTCTAAGCATCTCATAAATCATCTATTGCATAATCATAGCATATCACATCATCATCTCATTTGCACCTCTTTATCGCGAGATCGACCCTCAAATTGAATCTTTTCGCTCAATCTCTCGAGGGGGAAATGTACTAGTGTACTTTCCGCTGGGGCATCTAAAAAATCAAAAAAGAAAAATGAATTTTGATTGCGGTATTCTTTGAACCAATGCAACAAGTACATTACTTCAAAGAGGGGAAAAATGTAGACATGTGAAATTAACATCGTGCACTCAATTCACGTTCATCCGCTCATTCACCATGTAAATCAGGTCTTTAGTCCTAAGTTTATCCATTTAAATAAATCAAAGGCTTACATCATCCTTTCATTAAATAAATCAAACTTTATTTAATTAAAATCCAAATGCATATTTCATCCCTCTTTGATTTAAATAAATCAAAATATTTGAGTCAAATTGGTCAAAACATCCTAATCATCATTAAGCTAATCTAATCCTAATTAGCCTAACCTAACTGCCCATCACATCCTCTAGATAATCCCACTTGCACAAATAAATCCATTTATTGATTTATTAAAATCAACATTTTCACTCAACATGGCATCTTCCCTCAAATTTGAATTCAAAAGCAAGTTGAAATGTACATCCAACAGGGCATTTAATAAGTCTTACATGTCTCTTACATGTCCCCTTGCAAAGGTCAAACTCAACATTAACTCTCATTTCAAATTTGAGATTTCCCCCTCTTGGGCACATTTCCCAAATCTTGCACATGCATCAACCACTCACATGATGACAAGTGGCCTTCTTTCATTGGTCTACATTTAGTCCCACATCCTCCATGTTTGGCACTCTTAGCATTTGAAAATCTTTAAATAGAGGCATCATTCTTTAGCAAATCCTCCACAATCCTCATGTAAAGTCACTCTCTTCAAGAGAACTGATTTTTCCTACACCATCTTCATATCATATTCATATCAATTTCATCAACAAGCTCAAGCAAGGATTGGGAAAGGGATATTTTCTACAATAGCTCCAATCCACTATGAGATAAAGTTAGATCATGTCTTTTATATGCTTTGTTTAGTTTCCATTGTTTCATTTTATTGGATGATTGACATGTTTCATTATTTCATAGGGATGTTGAAATGTTGCTTTGTTTTAAACTAACCATTTGCAGATTTTTAGCATCCACACCTTGTAGTAGTGTTTGCATCTCAAAAATTTAGACATTATATGTTGGCACACAAAATAAAGCTTATCACCAAAATCGACCCTCTCAAATACTTATTGTCAAAGGTAATGCTCACAGGAAGAATGGAAAAATGGGTGATGATACTGTCAGAATAAAACATCGAATATGTGGAGAGGAAAGCAATCAAAGGCCAAGTCATCATAGATCAACTTGCAGAAGCACCAATCTATTCTAAAAATCCTCTTGTCTCAAAGTTTCCAGATGAATCTATCTTTAATCTCAACATAGCTAACCACTAGAAACTATACTTTGATGGCTCATACACACAACATAGATTAGGAACTGGTGTCTTCTTCATCACCCCACAAGGGGATTGCATCAATGTCCTAAAAACTAGCATTTCCCTACACCAATAACATTGCAGAATACGAGGCTTTGAACATAGGTCTCAGAATAGCAGTGCAGTGGAACATCATGGCTCTCAAAGTGTATGAAGACTCCCAATTGATCATAAATCAAGTGAATGATGCATACCAGACCAAGGACGACAAGCTCACTCCATACAAAAAATTGGTGGAGACTCTCAGAGAATTTTTCATTGAAATTACATTTGAGCAGATACCTAGAGCCAACAATAGACCAATAGACGCCATGGCAACAATTGGGTCCCTAATAGACATCCCCAACAATGTTCCAAAATATGAATTCCTGATAGAGTAGTTTCTCATGCCTGCATTTAAGGTACCAGAATCAAAATTCATGTGCAAAATCATTGGTCCCAGTGATCCTTGGTACCATGACATTTACACATACCTTCGAATAGGAGTCATACCCACCGACTTACCATCAAACCTAAAATGAACCTTTGTCAAAAAGGCATCCATATTTGTCATCCTAGGAGATACCCTATATCGTAGGAGCATAGAAGGAACCCTACTACGTTGATTAAACACTAAGAAGGAATTAACCACTCTAACTGAGGTACATAATGGTATTTGTGGTTCACACTTGAGTGGAATGACCATAGCTAAGAAACTACTAAGGATGGGGTATTATTGGCCCACAATGGAATGAAAGGCACATGACTATGTTAGAAGGTGTCTACAATGTTAGCAGCATGGGGACCTCATCCATGCTCCAGCTCAAGAGCTTCATCCTATCATCACACCATGGCCCTTTTCACAGTGGGGACTCGATCTCATTGGGAAAATCACTCCCACTTCATCTAACATCCGAAAATTCATCATAACTACAATGTAGTACTTTACTAGAAGTGGGTGGAGGCCATACCCATGACATACATAACTAGGAAGTAGATTTCAAAGTTCATCCTGAACTATCTCATTTGCCACTATAGTGTCCCACAAGCCATTATTTCAGATAATGGGACACCATTCAAAAATTAAGATGTTCACGACTTATGCAAAAAATTCAAAATCCAACATCGCTTCTCCACCCCATACTATCCCCAAGGTAATGGCCAAGTAGAAGCTACAAAAAAAACCATTCTAAAAATCCTCAAGAAAATAGTTAATGATGCAGGTCGTGACTGGAATTTGAAGCTTAATCCCCCCCTCTAGGCCTATCGAACCAGTATCCCCACACCCACCAGAGCCACCCCCTTCTCCCTAGTCTACAGATCAGAAGCAGTACTCCCCATAGAGATCAAGCTCCCATCACTTAGGATATCACTGCAAAACCTCATCATAGATGAAGAGGGTCGAGTATCAAGGTTGAATGAGCTGGAGCTACTAGACGAGCAACATATAGATGCTTTGAATCATTTGCAAGTCTATCAGAATAGACTCAAAACAAGCTACAATAAGAAAATTATCTAAGTCGGAGAACTAGTCTTAAAAGAAAATCAGAAGAATGTCCCAAACCTAAGCAGGAAAGGAAAATTTGAACCCAATTGGCTAGGACCATTCGTCATCACAGCAAGCTACAAATCAGGGAATATCATTTATCAACACCCAAAGGGGAACCTCTACAAGAGCCCATGAATAGCTCTCATCTCAAAAAGTTTTATGCATAATTTTTTCAAGGTATAGAACCAAAAAATCCAAAAAAATTAGAAAATGTCATGAAAAATGGTTACTTTGGCAAAAACCTGGCAAACAGGCATCTTGGTGACAACCAGAAAAACCAAAAAATCAAAAAATCCCAAAAAAAAATCAGAAAGAGGATAAAAAATAGTAAAGAAAAAAAAATTCATCCTCTAGTGAAAAACACTTTGGTGGCACTTTGGGCAAGTACCTTGGTGAAAACCTAGCAAACACGCACCTTGTGTAAATAAGCACTTTCCATCCACTAGGATTTTTACGGCTTGTTCTGCATCATCCATCACTCATCCACTCACATCCACACCATAGCTTGGTCTTTTTTTTGTATCATGATCCCTCCTAGTACTACTTGGCCCATCCTCAAGGTCATTTTGGCCTGCCTTTATCAGAGTAGTGTATTGCATCACCCTGGGGGCATGTTCTCATCTGATCAAATTCATGTATATTCTTAAAGTCCTAAATATTAGAAAATCCAAAAAAATCAAAAAATCCAAAATCCAAAAAAAATCATAAAATCAAAACAATCCAAAAACATCAAAACATCAGAAAATCCAAAAAAAATGAAAACATCAAAAGACCCAAAAATAGGTCAAAAAGTCAATCAAAAAGTTGAAAAAAAAGTCGTCTTGTCGAACTATGGGTCTCTGAGCCTTGAACGTAGGCAAGGTTGATCTTTGATCATCCCCCAAGACACTTAGATCAGTCCTTTAGGAGTATATCATAATAAACAAACATTTCATCATGTATATCTCCATTTGTAAATCGATCAAGTTATTAGTCGAACTACGTGGTGTCTGTATGTATAACATAGGCAAGGCTAATCTACTGATCAGCCCTTGAGGCCCCTAGGATAGGTCTTTAGGTTAGTCTCTTGGTCAAAATTTCAAAAAACCCCAAAACATTGGAAAATCAAAAAATCAAAACATTTGAAAATCTTGAAAAAATACCAAAAATAGCCTCAAAACATTACAAAAAGATCAAAAACATTAAAATACTTGAAAAAATCCATCCACCTCATCTTGCTTGCACCCGCAATAAACACCACTCATAATAAATTGATCGTCATCCTCAACATTTGGTGAAACAGTTAGAAACAAGTCTAGCAGGTGAAAAGTAAAAAACTCAAAAACGTCAAGTCTCAGGTTTAAGTTAGTATGTAAACAAGTTGGTCAATTCTTTGTGTCAATATTCCATCATCCAAATACTCCCATATCAATCATCTGATAACATCATGTCCTAGGATGAATCCTTCCTACAATGGGCATTATTTATCAAAAAAAACACTTTGGATAAATGAAATGACGTACCGCCATCCACTAACATGTCCTAGGATGTATCCTTCCTACAATGGACATTATCTTTTGGTAATAGTTTCGGTTCTTATCCTTAAAAACACATTCCCTTTTGGTTAGGGGTATTGAAGAACATCAACTTTTTTGTGTGCTTTATCTTTGTCTTTTGACGTATCTTATTGCGCTCAGTCCAAGGACCTCTCGATGATATCCGAACGAAGGATTTAGAGAGATAGGAATGGGGCAATGATCATTATCCCTTTGTTTTCTATGCTTGTTGGACGTTCTTGCAAAATAACCTTGATGAATACTTGCTTTGTTAGATATGTATAGAGGATGTTTTGGATAGCTTGTTGACTATTGCATTGATTGGTTATACATTTCCATGTTTTGGTCTGAGATGTTTGAAAATTCTAAAGTGCATCCTAGCAAGGTTTATGTACATGTTAGGTGTGAACAATAATACTCCTATCTATTTTTTGAGTCAAATTCCATCACACTAACTACCATTCCATCCTGGTCCTTTATACCTTGATGCATCATACTTATGCATGTTATCAAACATAAGGTAACTAACCCTTTTAAAATCCCAATCCCTGATAAGCAAATCATCCATCTATCATCATCATTTCTCATCATCATCTCTCATAAAGTTGGCTTGTTGGATCCTCTTGTCATCAGATAATTTCTTCTTTTCCACACTAACATCACATCATGAATAGTTAATCATCATCACCAGTGCATCCATCCTGCATCCACAAAACATCAGTATTATGCATATCATTTGACATGCATATTCATCATCATAATATAGATCTGCTAGTCTAAGCATCTCATAAATCATATATAGGTATAAATTATCATACATTTGCATAATCATAGCATATCACATCATCCATCTCATCCATCATCACATCATATCATCATTTAAGTTGTTTAAGATAATATAGATTTGTTATTCTAAGCATCTTAAAACCATCTCATTTACATCATCATCCATAACCATCCATTTTGAACCTCTTTATCGTGAGATCGACCCTCAAATAGAATTTTTTCGCTCAATCTCTCGAGGGAGCAATTACTAGTCTACTTCTTTCCGCTGGGGCAACTGAAAAAATATAATTTTTTTGAATTTTGATCATGGAAAGTTTATTCTTTCAACCAACGTAGCAAGTACATTGCTTCAAAGAGGGGAAAAATGTAGACATGCAAAATTAGCATCATGCATTCAATTAGGTCCATTCATCAAGTAAACCAAGTTCACATTCATCCACTCATAAAGTTAATTAAGTTCATTTAATTCAATCTCTAAGGATTATCCACTTAAATTGAATAAATTAACTTTATTTAATTTAAGCCTATCATTCCCTCTTTGATTAAATAAATGAAGACTTTATTTAATTAAATCTCAAAATTCATATTTCTCCCTCTTGATTTAAATAAATCAAAATATTCAAGTTAATTGAGTCAAAATCAACTAATCATTACCTAAGCTAATCCAATCCTTATTAACCTAATCTAATCACCCATCACATCCTCTAGCTTTTCCCACTTGCACCAATAAATCATTTTAATTCATTTATAAATTCATTATTTTCTTTCAACTTGGCATGAAAATGGAATATTCCCTCAAGTTTTAATATGAAGACAAGTTGACTTTTCCCTTCCAACATTGCAATAACTTCTCTCTTTCATGTCCCCCTCTCAACATTTAATTCACAATCTCAAATTTGAATCTCCCCCCTTTTGGCACATTGGCCAAAACTTGCACATTCCTCAACCTATCATAATGTGACAAGTGGCTTCATCTCATTGGCCAAATCATTATCCCACATTGTTCTATTTTGAGCTCTCTTCCATCTTGAAAATCTATAAATGAAAGGCCTCATTCTTCATCAACTCATCTACACTCTGATGCAAAGTTACTCTCTTCAATTGAGAACTAATTTTGCTCATCACCATTGCATTGCATCTTGTGAGTTTTAGCAAGGATTGGGAAAGGGTCATTTGCACATTTCACCTCAATCCAATATGGAATAGGTACATGTTATGCTTTTGCAATTTCTATTTGATTCCTTTTTGTTTTTTGTTGCATTTTCTTAAGCATTGACATGTTATTCCATAGAGGTATTCATAGATTTCCATGTATGTAAACTAACTCCACTAATGAGTGTTGGATATGGTTCATTTGCAAATTTAGGGGTGCTTCACATATATATACATATAAATCTACTCTACATTCAAGCTCCACTATGTGCAACTAAATATTATGCAGGAAAACACAAATTCTAACAGGATTATTAGGAAAACACTCAAGAACCACAAAAATTTAGATAGGAGCGATTGCATATATATGAAAATGTAGAGGGTTTCTTATCTATTTGAAGTTTTCGATGGGATTTTTGTCAACCAAGCCATGAATAGGACTTGTCATACAATAGTTGTTTCACAATTTCTCTGTTGCTCTATAATATTTAATTCCACCCTATGCAACTCCCATTTTCTATGTAATGTGCAAGGAAGTACATTGATTAAGTTGCATTGTCGAAAGAGCCATTGTGGCTACAATCTACTATTAAACCAATAGGGAGCATGTATCTCAAGTAGGGCTCGTCCACCAAACCATAACAACAATGCAACCTAGTCAATATATTATCCTCACAATTTTTTTTTAAATGGCTAATAGAAGAGGCAAGCTACCATAATGAAGAGTTTCTTATGATAGAAGTTGAAACAGATGAGGAAGAAAGTATATATAATACTACAATGGTTGTTTGAAAAATGCAACTTAATCAAAGTATATTTTTCCACACTACAACATTCAATATTACATTTACTTCATTTTCCCCCATTACACAACAATGACAGAATGCACTAACCCCCGTAGAAGCAAACACTTACCATTCACCTTCCACGTATCAAGGTCAGCACCTCCACCACTACCAAACCACGTAATACACACACACACACACATATACATGCATGCATACACACATATATACACATACACACACACACACACACATATATATATATATGTACATACACATATACATATATGCACACATATACATATACATACACGCACACAAACATACATACATAGTTACATACATACATACATATACATATACATATATACATATGTAGAAACATATATACACTCTGTGCATCTTTGGTGTTATACACATTTTATACAATTAGCCCCTTCATATCCCTCTAATTGATTTAACTTCAAATCCTTACAAAGAGGACGTTGTAGATTGTGAATGGATACATAATTTATTCTTTCCTTTTCCTATATACATTTGCACATTCATTGAGCTTCCATGGTTCTCATTTTACTTTGGTGCCCACCTTCTTTCTAGTCTCCTAGCAAATAGAGGAATTGTATAACAAAAGCTACATTATCCTCCATTCAGTTTTATAGATAAATGGGGAAATTGTAACAAAACTATTAGTTAAACATACATACATATATTTATGCATACATACATATATATATAGGTGGAAGCAGACATGCTTCCAGGGATAATAAATATAAAGCTAGGAGAGAGATAAAATTATATTGTACCTAGACCAATCTATATAATAGTTCACTTGTCAATTCAAAATCCAAGCTACATTATTTGGCACTCAATATTATTGGAAAATACTGAAAGTATAAAAGATCTATCAAAAAGGCATTTACTATGTAACACCGGGAAAACTAATTTCATCTATATACATGTGTGTATGTATATGTTTACATGTATAGATGTATGCATATGTGCACATATTTTCATGTATGTATTTACATGTATATATGCATGCATATGTGTACATGTATATATACATGTACATATATGCATATATGTATACATGTTTATATATATTTCCATATGTTTACATGCATATATATATGTGCATGTTTTACATGGGTATTTTTGCATAAATGATTAATTTATTGTTCATGCCTTTTGGGCTCTACTTATTGTTCCTTTTGATAGCAGGTTGGAGGATTTTAGCACTGGTGTTCTGCAAAACTTGTAAGAAAGTATATGGATATACACATGCGTATACATCTGTGTGTGTGTGTATATATACATGTATATATCTGTGTATATATTTACATGTATATATGTATGCATATGTAGACATGTATATATACATATATATGTATACATGTATATATATGTCTATATGTTTACATGTATAAGTATTTATGTGTGTTTACATGGGTATTTTGCATAAATGATCAATTTATTCATGTATCCTAGACTTTGCTAATTGTTCCTTTTGATAGTAGGCTAGACAGTTTTAACAGTGATGTGCTACAAAATGTGTGAGAAAGTATATTGATTAAATTGCATTTTTGAAAGAGCCTTCTCAAACAAGAAGAGATATTATATTTTTTGATGAAATTAAGAAGATTTAACTACAATTTCCCCTATAGTAACAAGTATAAAGAAAAAGATGAATAGCGATAACTACAAACAATAAACAAGGGCAACACTAAACAACCACCAAAGCAATTTTATCTTCAATATGTCAATGGTTTCACACAACCCTAAACCTTGCACACAGATAGCTACAATCCCTCCTATTGTAATGGCTACAATGCCAAAGATATACACATATAATCAAAATAGTAGACCAATAACAAAAGAAAGAAGATTTAACTACAATTGCTCCTATGGTAACAGGTATAAAGCCAAAGTTTTTGAAAGAGGAAAAAATGGGTTTTACAGGGACCCAAAACCACAAAGTTTACAAAAAAAAGAAAGAGCCAAAAGAGACATCATAGTTTGAAAGGATGTAAAAATAATAGCAGTAAACACCCACAGCCAACAAAAAGGCCAGTGAAGGCCAAAGGACCAAAAAACAAGACAGAAAGCTAGCAGGAGCTAAATTTGAATTTTTAAAAGATCAGTAGTCCTAGCTTCTAGCTCATTCATATCTTGAAATCCCCTCTTTAAGATTTGAACCATCTGTGTTGTGGGCGGAACTTTCCTTTTTAGATTGGCTTGGGTCCTTTTAGAGATACCTTGGTCCTCATTCTTACTTTCCTTGTTCTCTTCCAGGTCTATGACCAACGAACCCTATTGTGTTTTCTCCAGCTTTTTAGACATAGCATTGATTATAATGGCATTGTGCCTAGCCATTTTATGATTTTATTCCATGACTATTTCCATATTATTTTTAATTTTAACCATTTCCTCTTCCATAGACTTGTATTTCTCATCAATGTCACCTCCTTTCTTACCAATGCTACTCTTGTTTAGATTCCCTTCTTTGTTGGTGAGGGTGGCTAGCTTCAGCTCCAGCTCCTCTGACTTACTATACAGTTCCCTGTTTCTTTGATTGAGCTTATTAATTTCTTGATAGGCTCACTTTAAGATCTTGAAAATGTCACTGATGTCGTTTCTAGTAGAGGACAAAATGGCACCAGTCTGACCCTGGTCTAATATGAGATTAACATCTCCCTGGTTGGGGGAGCAAGGGAATTTGGTACCTTTGAATCTAAAAGAGGCAGGGGCGAGGGAACATAATATCTATTAGCTTCTAGGTTCTCAGCTTTATCTTCTATGGAATTCGTAGAATAGGGAACCAACTTGTTAGCAGGGGAGCCCTTAAGAACATGATTCTTTAAAGGGATAGAGCAATCAGGAAGGGCCTCAGGGTTAGCTTTAGCAGGTTGGGGTTTTTTAGACTGGGTTTTCTTACCAAACATCTCAGAGGACGGGTGGGTTTCTACAATTCTCTCCTTGTTTGGTTGAGTCTCTGACCCTCCACTATCGGTATTATAGTCCTCAGACTTCGAAGAGGCCATGGGTTTAGATAAAGCCAACATGCTTTGATAGTGTTCAAAAAATTAACCTAATAAGAACAGGATGAAGAATAGGTTATCTCTTGGAGTTTTTCCTATGGTCCTCAAGGCTATTACTCAACGAACATAACAAGTAGTATGGCAAATAATTTTGTACCTTATGGTGGAAGTGGTTGAGAATTGTGAAATGATGCCCATGCACTCTAGTGAATCTCCCATCCAGGGTGATATACTCCATGATAACATGAATTACCTTTCTCCACAGTGCCTTGATAGTATCAATTTCTAGGTATAAAGCCAAAGTTACACAACCATAATTACAAACAATAAACAAGGGCCACAAAATTCACTCAACCCAACCATATCTTTTTGACAATAGGAAGAAATACATAAATTGTAAAAGAGGTATTAGAATAACACTCAACAGCCAAATATTAGTAACCCTAACCATATTTTTTCCATGAAAGAAAGAAGATTTAACTGCAATTTCTCCACCCACAAAGACTAGTTTCAAGTCTTGAAAATGGGTATAACACCAAAGATAGAAACATATAAGAAAACATTAACAATAAATTAATCATCTATTCAAAACACCCATTCAAACATTAGTATAATACTAGAACCTCTATTCAAAATTCGACCTATGTCACCTGACACTAAATATTATATAGAAATAGAGAAATTGTAAAAAGAGCTATTATAATAACACTAAATAGCCACCAAAGAAACTTTATCTCCAATATGTCAATGGTTTCATACAACCCTAAACCCTACACATAGATAGCTACAATTCTTCCTATGGTAATGGTTGCAATGCCAAAGATATACACAGATAATCAAAACAATAGACCAATAGCAAAAGAAAGAAGATTTAACTGCAATTGCTCCTATGGTAACTGGTATAAAGCCAAAGTTGCACAACCATAACTACAAAGAATAAAAAAGGGCCACAAAATCACTCAACCCAACCATATCTTTTTAACGATAAGAAGAAGATTTAAGTGTAATTTCCCTGAAGCCACATTAAATACAGCTCCTAAACCCAATACATAGAAATAATCTCTACAAAATGAGTACAATCCTACAATTCACCAAATATTATAGAGAAATTGAGAAATTGTAAAAGAGGTATTAGAATAGCATTCAATAGGTATTAGAAATTGTAAAGAAGATTTAACTGCAGTCTCTCCAACCCCAAAGACCGATAATGTCTTTGAAGTCTCCAAAATGGGTATATGAAAAAGATAGAAACATAAAATAAGAAGACATTAACAATACATTAATCATCTATGCAAAGCACCCATGTAAAAATTAGTATAACCCAACAAGCTTCATTGAAAATTTAAGCTACATTGAACCACAAATAGATAAATTGTAAAAGCCTTGGACAACCACCAAAGTAATTTTATGTCCAATATGTTAATGCTCTCATACAACCCTAAACCCTACACATATATAACTACAATTTCTCCCATGGTAATGGTTGCAACACCAAATATACACACAGACAACCAAAACAATAGACCAACAATGCACAAATAACCAACCCTAACCATATTTTTTCATGAAAGAAAGAAGATTTAAGTGCAATTTATCCATTCATAGAGAACAATAATCCTCCAAAATTGGTATACACATAGACAACCAAAACAATAGACCAACAATGAACAAATAACCCTAATCATATTTTTTCATGAAAGAAAGAAGATTTTTGTGCAATTTCTCCATCCATAGAGAACTATAATCTCTTTGGAAACTCCAAAATGGGTATAATGCCAAAGATAGAAACATATAGTAAGAAGACATCAACAATCAATAAACCATCTATGTAAGCTACCCATGTAAAAGGACTTACAGATTCTGGAGCACAATAGTTTTCAATCTAGCATAAAATGATTTGTGAATAGCCTACTATCAAACCAATGACGGAGCTGAAGGAAATGACTTTTTACAATAGTCTGCTATTAAACTACCAATGAAGTTGTAGGCAACAATTTTTACAATGGCTTGCTATGAAACCAATACCACAATAGTTGTTTCAACAATGCAACTTAACCAAAATTGCTCCTATCGTGATGGCTGCAACGAGAAAGATACACACAAATAACCAAAACCATAAACCAATGGAAAACAAATTACTAACCCTAAGCATATTTTTTTATGAAAGAAAGAGCATTTAACTATAATTCCTCCATCGAAACAAAACAATAATCTCTTTCAAATCTCCACAATGGGTATAATGTCAAACATACAAATATTTGACAAGAAGACATAGACAATAAATTAACCATCCATGCAAACTACCCATGTAAAATGACTTATAGATTCTAGAGAACACTAGTTTTCAATTTGGTATAAGACAATTTCTGAACAATCTGGTATCAAACTAGCGACAGAGTCGAAGGCAACAATTTTTAATGCATTTGTCTGCTACGAAACCAACACCACAATTGTTGTTTGCACAATGCAAATTAATCAAAGTATACTTTCCCTGAATGCTACATTCAATATCACATTTACTTTTTTCATTTGCATTTACTTCATCTACCTCCATTGTACAAAAACCACATAATGCATTAACCCTCGGGTGAGCAAGCACTTACCCTTCACCTTTCGCCTTTCGAGGAGGCCACCTCGATCACTGCCAACCCACGTATTTGCGAAGGTCCACGTCACTAAAGGAAAACCCGGTGAAAAAACACTTACCATTCACCTTCCCCATTACAACAAAAACATTATCCACCACTACAACCCACATAATTACCATGTAAGGAAAGCTAGATGCAAAAACAACTCTCCTAAATGTCAATAGCTCAGGGAAGAATGCAAATACACTTTTAATTTTTTTTCAATTACAGTTCAATTAAGATGCACTTTGAAATAAATATTAGAAACATAGAATTAGACAACCACGTATGAACACCAAATATACGTGGGAAAACCCTTATGGGAAAAAAACCCACCACACCAAAAGAAGTCACTTTGTATTACAGTAACAAACAATTACATACAAGTTTCAGACTTATCTTTCTGATGTCTATTTACAGCAACATTCACCATGAACAATCTTGTACAAGAAACTTCAAGTTATGGTCTACATAGAATATAATTCATCCACTAATACAACCACTCAACAAATCCGTTCATCCAACCAACCGATCACAATCTATAATCATAAAGTATATACATGTCGTTTCATATCTATCAAGCTTCCTCACAGAACCGTCACAACAAAAAATCTTCCAACTATTCAGATTTGGCTTCTCCAATTGGTCCACGAGACTTCACAAAGGATGGTCAAATAGTCAACAAGGTTTACATTGTATCGGCATGTCGGTGAGACACAAGAAGTGTCTCCCTGATGCCCTAAAAGCTTCATATCGATGTTGCCAAGAGTCATCGTTATCGCCAAGATGTTCTATCAAGCTTTCATGTGTTACGCCGAAGCACCAAGTAGTCGGCGAGACCTATCGCTTTTGCCAGGAGATCATAGCGAGGTCCAAAAGTCTCATAGATGTGATTTTACCACTCAGCAAGACTACCGTTCTCGCCCGGACCTCACGCTGAGTAATTTAGAGTTATATCGAGCACCAAGCAACACTTGGCAAGACACATCTATCACTAGGAGGTTTCACCGAGATCTCTTATGTCTCTCTGAAGCCAACAATAGTTGCCAAGACATACATCCTTCGCTAAGACTTTACTCTGAGGTCTTTAAGTTACACCAACACCACCACTCATTGCCAGGAGTCACACCGAGCGAAAACTTTAACATCAGCGAGACATTAACACTTCTTCCAGACATCATAATGAAACCTTAGTGTTACACCGATGACTCCCAATAGTGTCCCAGTCGGCAAGACTTTCATCTATCGCTAAGACCTCACACCGAGATCTTTATGTTATCGAGAAGACATCATATGTATTCCTATCAGCAAGACTTCTCCGTTCGCTAGGACTTCTTCCTGAAGCCCTTTGAGTTACTCTGAAGACCTCAAACCAAATGTTGTCGGCAAGACTTTGACAATTCTCTTAGACTTCTTAGTGAGAACCCTTAGTTATCCCGAAGAGTTCAGTACATAACATACTATTGGTGAGACTTTAACACATCGCCCAGACTTCTTCCTGAACTAAGCCTTTCGGCCAAGGGTCTCAACAATAAGCGATAGAATGGCCTGTCGGCCAAAGATCTCCATGAGTGATAAGAGGTCACCCTAAACACTGCATGTCACAGTGAAAGCTCCAAAGAGTAACCATTTGGTGAGACTCCTCCAAGGTCACAGCGACCTGTACAAAACATGATGTTGCAAACTGCTAGTCAGCCAGACATAAGAACTGTCACACTGACTTGGCTCCATGAGAGGTTTTAGCCTGTGATGATTAAGGCACATATTTCCAACAATCTCCCACTTGACGAAGATCACACATGTACCTCCAGAGCACAATAAAACTTACTAAAAATCATGGGCACTAAGGCCCATTGAATTGAAGCACCACCTGAACTTGTATGTGCTCACTGGCTTCATCAATGCATCTGCAACATTCTCCAGAGTATCAACCCTTTCCAAACTAACCTTTCCATCCTCCACCATATCTCATACAAAGTGGTACTATACGTCTATATGTTTCATCCTGGCATGGAAAGTAGGGTTCTTTGCCAGAAAAATTACACTCTGACTATCACAGAAAGTAGTTACCTCCCCTATATCAAAACCAATGTTAGAACACAAACATTTCAACCAAACTGCTTCTTTACAAGCATGAGTACCTGCCATGCATTTAGCCTCTATGGTGGACAAAGCGACTACATCATGTCGCTTGCTTATCCAACTCACTGCACCACCATTCAACATGAAAATGTATCCACTAGTGGACCTTCTACTGTCAATGTCCCCTGCCCAATCAAAATCTACATAACCATGAATATTGAGAGTCCTCTATGATTCAACCAAGTTCCCATGGTAACACAGAGCATATTCGAAAGTTCCCTTCAAATATCTAAACACTCTCTTCACAACATCCCAATGTGTTCTTCCTGGATTAGCCATAAACCGACTAAGAACTCCCACTGCTTGGGCAATGTCTGGCCTTGTACAAACCATTGAATACATAAGACTGCCAATAGCACTAGCATAGGGTACACTAGTCATGTCCTCCATCTCAGTAGGATATTTTGGACAGTCTTCAACAGATAGCTTCATTCCCTGCAAGACTAGAACAACTAACTGCTTGCAATCATTCATGCAAAATCTCTCTAGAACAATCTTGATATACTTAGTTTGACTTAGCCAAAGCTTTCTACTATTCCTATCCTTGGTTATCTCCATCCCCAGAATATACCTTACTGCACCAAGATCCTTCATTTCGAAACTTAGCAGACAACTGAGACTTAAGATCAAAAATCATTAGCTTACTATTGCCTATGAACAACATATCATCAACATAAAGAGCAATAACAAGAACTTGATCACCTTCAGCTTTATAATAGACACAATGATCAGATTTTGACCTCACAAATCCCAAAGACAATATGAAAGTATCAAATTTCTGGTACCACATTGTAGGTGACTGCTTTAACCCATACAGAGACTTCTTTAATTTGCAAACCAGTTTCTCTTTACCTTTCTCAACAAATTGCTCAGGCTGGGACATATAAATCTCTTCTTCAAGATCAACATGAAGAAATGTTGTCTTCACATCCATTTGTTCGACCTCTAAGTCATATGCTACTGCAAGTGACAAAGGAAATCTGATAAACGTCAGCTTAGCTATAGGAGAAAAAATCTCCCCATAATCAATTCCCTCTACCTAGGAATAACCCTTTGCAACCAATCTTGCCTTGTACTTTTCCACACTACCATCCAGATCAATCTTCTTTTTAAATACCCATTTGCAGCCAACAGCTTTTTTTCTTTTAGGCAAGGGCACCAAACTCCAAGTTTCATTCTTTTCCAATGATGCCATTTCTTTATTCATGGCTTCCAACCAAGAGTCTAAATCAGACATTTTAAATGCCTCCTTTATAGTCCTAGGCTAATCAGTGCTAGAAATTAAAGCATAGGCACAAGTAGAATCTATCAAAGAGAACCCATACCTATCTGGTTGTTTTCTTTCATGGGTTGACCTCCTTACTTGCTGAGGCTGAGGTTCTTCTTCTTTAGAACTTTCAGAACTGGTTGAGCTCTCCTAAGTTTCAGGTACATTTTGAATTTTCAATTCCTCTTTCTTTGGTGTAGGAGAAATTAAAGCTACATCCTTATTGTTTCCAGACTTTGTCTCTAACTGTAGATCTAAAGTGGAAGGTTTCAACTCACAAAAGATTACACTTCTACTATATACAACCTTCTTTGTATCAGGATTCAAAAGCTTTTATCCTTTTATGACAACACTATAGCCAATAAAAATATATTTGACAACCTTGTTCTCCAATTTAGATCTTTTCACATCTGACACATGAGCATATGCCTCACAGCCAAAAACACGAATATGTCTTAAAGAGGGCTTCTTACCAGACCATGCTTCCAAAGGTGTTTTCTCAACAAGAACAGAATTTGGAGAATGATTTATTAGGTAACATGTAGTAGATACAGCCTCAGCCCAGAACTTCTCTTCCAAGCCAGCACTACTGAGCATACTTCGTGCTCTCTCCATTACTATCCTATTGAACCTTTCTGCAACTCCATTCTGCTGTGGAGTATAAGGTGCAGTCTTATGTCTTTTAATCCCATGGTCTTTGCAATACCTCTTGAATTCATTAGAACAAAATTCACCACCATTATCTGTCCTTAAGCATTTATTTTTTCTACCAGTCTAATTTTCAAAAAGGTTCTTAAATTCCTCAAATTGACTTAATACTTCTGATTTACTTTTCAAAAAATAAACAAATGCTCTTATTGAATAATCATCAATAAATGACACATAGTATCTTGATTTAGACAAAGAAGGAACATTCACTAGACCAAACACGTTTGAATGAATATAATTTAGCAAACTAGATGATTTATAAGGACTTGAGTAGAAAGAGACATGATGCTACTTTTCATATATACAATGCTTACATAATTCAAATTCGAGATTACAATCTTCAAGCCCCTCAACTAGGCTTTTATTCTTCAAAGTTTTTAAACATTTTTCTCCTATGTGGCCTAGCCTATGATGCCAGAGCATAGTCTTCTCTGTAGGAAGTTTTACTTACATAGAGTTTACATAATTAGGGATATTTCCCTCTTTACCTCCATGAGCAGCTTTCTGTGACTTTACAGAGACACTGTTACATTGAATAGCATGTGCATCCAACTTGTATAGGGTACCAATTCGAGAACCTCTAGCCAGCACCATAGAGCCTCTAGTCATCTTACAACCATTTTCAGAGAATGAGACTTGTACTCTAATATCATTCAGCTTACTGACAGATAGTAGATTTTGAGCCAGACCTAGTATGTGCATAACATCCTTGATTGCCTTCACTCTTCCATCAGGGAATTGTATTCTGACTCTTCCACGACCAACAATCTCCAAAGTTGAATCACTCGCCAAGTACACCTTTCCACCATTGTATTTTTCATACTTTGTGAACCATTCTCTACGAGATGTCATGTGGAAAGATGCTCCAGAATCAATCAACCAGACATCATCTAATTCCTATATAGCCAAGGCTACAATGAAGGCGTCACCATCACTATGAGAAGACTCATTGTCGAAAGAATTCTTCTTCTTCTTCTTTTCCTCCTCTTTACAATCCTTTCGGACATGACCAGGTTGCCCACAGTTCTAGCACTTCACCTTGGACTTCTCACCAGGAGACTTTGATCTCCCTTCTGATTTTGATTTAGATTTCTTTTCCTTCTTCTTGCCTTTCTCCTTTGACCTTCCTCTAATAGCAAGGGCCTTCTTTGCCATCTCAAAAGACTTCCATCTCATTTCTTCTAACAACAAAAAACCAACAATATCTTCCATCTTGAAACTGGATGTTGTACTCCCAATGGCCATCACCAGATGATCCCAAGAGTCTGGAAAAGAACACAATAATAGCATACAACGATCCTCTTCTTCAGTCTTCACACCAATAAATGTTAATTTAGCAAGCAACATGTTAAATGCATTCAAATGATCAGCTACAGACCCTCCTTCCTACATTCTCAAAGAATACAACTTATTCACCAAAGATTTCCCCTAATAAATAGACACCAGTCTCTTCCACAAAGAAGATGCAGTCTTCTCCTTATGCACATTCAGAAGAACTAAGTCTATCAAACAGAGCCTTATCATCCCCTTAGACTTTCTATCTGCAAGGTCCCAATCTTCTTGCTTCATGCCTATAGGTTTCACTCCAGACACAATAATCCAAAAATTAGAATCCACTAAGAGATCCTCCATTTTGAGTTTCCATAACTCAAAGTTACTGCCATTGAACTTCTCTATTTCAATCTTTCCTAACGTGCTAGCCATCTCAATCTGTAATTAGAAATTGACAAACTTCTACAAGACTCCCACTAAATAGAATTGACACAAAAAAACCCAACGTACCCATAAGGATAACACAACTGGTTAGGCTCTGATACCACTTGTAAGGAAAGCTAGATGTGGAAATAACTCTCCTAAACGTCAATACCTTAGGGAAGAATGCAGATACACTTTTATTTTTTTTCAATTACAGTTCAATTAAGATGCACTTTGAAATAAATATAAGAAACAGAGAATTAGACAACCACATATGAACACCAGATATACGTGGGAAAACCCTTATGGGAGAAAAACCTACCACACCAAGGGAAGTCACTTTGTATTACAGTAAAAAATAATTACATACAAGTTTCAGACTTATCTTTTTTATGTATGTTTACAGCAGCATTCACGATGAACAATCTTGTATAGGAACCTTCAAGTTACAGTCTGCACAGAATAGAATTCATCCACTGATACAACCACTCAACAAATCCGTCGATCCAACCAACCGATAACAATCTGAAATCACAGAGTATATCCATGTCGTTCCATGTCTGTGAAGCTTCTTCACAAAACCGTCACAACAAACAATCTTCCAACTGTTTAGATTTAGCTTCTCCTATTAGTCCACGAGACTCCACATAGGATGGTGAAACAGACAACAAGGTTTACATTGTATCGACATGTTGGTGAGACACAAGAAGTGTCTCCTTGATGCCCTAAAAGCTTCATATCGATCTCGCCAAGAGTCATCGTTATCACCAAAATGTTCTATCGAGCTTTCATGTGTGACGCCGAAGCACCAAGTAGTCGGCGAGACCTGTCGCTTTCGCCAGGAGATCATAGCGAGGTCCAAAAGTCTCATAGATGTGAGTTTACCATTCGGCAAGACTACCGTTCTCACCAAGACCTCACGTTGAGTCATTCAGAGTTATACCGAGCACCAAGCAACAGTCGGCAAGACACATTTATTGCTAGGAGGTTTCACCGAGATCTCTTATGTCTCTCTGAGGCCAAAAACAGTCGCCAAGACATACATGCTTCATTAAGACTTTACTCTGAGGTCTTTAAGTTACACCGACACCACCACTCGTCGCCAGGAGTCACACCGAGTGAAAACTTTAACATTGGCGAGACATTAACACTTCTCCTAGACTTCATAATGAAACCTTAGTGTTACACCGATGACTCCCGAGAGTTTCCCCGTCGGCAAGACTTTCATCTATAGCTAAGACCTCACACTGAGATCTTTATGTTATCGCGAAGACATCATATGTATTCCTGTAGGCGAGACTTCTTCGTTCGTTGGGACTTCTTCCCAAAGCCCTTTGAGTTACCTTGAAGACCTCAAACCAAACCCTATTAGCTAGACTTTGACAATTCGCTTAGACTTCTTAGCGAGAACCCTTAGTTATCCCGAATAGTTCAATACATAACATACTGTCAGCGAGAATTTAACACATCACCTAGACTTCTTCCTGAACTAAGTCTTTTGACCAAGGGTCTCAATGATAAGCGATAGAATGGCCTGTCGGCCAAAGATCTCCACGAGCGGTAAGAGGTCACCCCAAACACTGCATGTCATAGCGAAAGCTCCAAAGAGTAACTATTTGGTGAGACTCCTCCAAGGTCATAGCGACCTGTACAAAACATGATGTTCCAAACTACTAGTCGGCCAGACATAAGAGTTGTCACACCGACTTGGCTCCAGGAGAGGTTTCAGCCTATCATGATTGAGGCACATATTTCATACCAATGCCCACGTCGCCACAAAAAAAAAAAACGATGCTCTCCCCGTTGGCCGAAAAACCCCCGATCCAGACAAATCCAATTCGTAGATGGGTTGACAAAAATCCTGACAAAAACTTCAAACAAAATAGCCTATCAACTAATTAAGATATTATATGAATTTTTATTTTAAAATATATTTTATAATATTATGTTTTATAATGAAAAATAACATATATTAAAGAAAATTCAAACACAACATATATATATTTAAAAAATAAAATTGTAAAATAATTTTTAGATAAATTAAGGGTAAAATAAAGTAATTCTTAAGTAATATATAAGTAAAATAAATTAATTATTAGACAAGTAAAACAATTTTTATGTAAATTCTATACATCAAGATTATTATTTCTTCATCATCTTTAATATATTATAAATAATATAACTAGTTATTAATATATGTATTGTAAATATATTTATACATAAAATATCAATATATATAATCTTAAGCTACTTTATATTAAACTATATGAATGTTCTATATAGTGGTTTTTCTTCATAGTAAAATAATTAAAATTATTAATTGTCTAGTTGATAGATGAGTCATGACAGTGATTGGGAGGTCAACTTAAAAAGTTTTAAGATTAGAAAATTCTTGTAAGTTGAATGTATCATGATTTTATTTGGTTGATAAATATTATAGTTGTTAGGGTTGAACTTGACTAATTCATGCTAAGCACAATTGAGACTACCATATAGTTGAATTTGAGTTTGTTTCTTATTAGATAAGTTGGGGAAAGGGTCTTAGTCCCTTATACAAGAAAATTATTAATTATCTAGTTGATAGATAAGTCATGATAGCTGTTGGGAGGTCAACTAAGAAACAATTTAAGGTCAACAAATTCTTGTAAGTTGAATATATCATGATTTTACTTTATTGATAAATATTATAGTTGTTAGGGTTGATCTTGACTAATTCATGCTAAGCACAGTTGTGACTACCATATAGTTGAATTTGAGTTTTTTTCTTATTAGATAAGCTAGGAAAAGGGTCTTAGTCCCTTACACAAGAAAATCGACTTTTAAATTGGATACTAACCCATTACAAAAGTACCAACTAAACTCAATTGGCCCCTAAGCACAAGACAACAAGGCTTCACAAAACTAACAACAAAGCAAAAAACAAAAGGTGAAGACTTTCTACAATGTTGTTGGCTACAAACAACTAACAAACAACACAACTAAATAATAGTTAGCAAATGTTTGTTGAATATTGATAAGCAAACAATTTTTTTTGTAAAGAGTCTTTGTAATTTGATAGCAAAATAAAAACAAAACAAAATAATTCTTTAATAGTTCTAAAATAAGACAAATTGATTTAAAGTAAATAAAATGATTATAAAATAATTAATAAGGAAAAACTCTAAAAAGTGTTTTATAATAGATAACAAGATAAATTACACTTTGACATATATTTAAAAAATACATTATTAAAATAAATAAATAAAAAATAACTTTAAAAAAAATTTAAAAAATCTTCAAAATAATTACTAAAATATAATAAAAAAAATTAGAAATTAAATGCTTTTTCTTGTGCATATCCTGCAGCCTTTCCATTCAATCTGCCTATGTTTCCACATTTTGCATGTCTGTTTACTAGAGCATTTCCAAATATAATATTTGACAAAAACCAACCCTCCAGTAAAGTGGTTAATGAAGAGGGATTTACAGCATCTGGAAGGAATATACAAACATCCAGCTGTATGTCCACGCTCTCATCCAAAACTCCACTAGAATTAAATAGAAAATATAAAAGAGAGCTCCACTACAATTAAAAATATTACTAGTTACTGTTCTATGAGATCATGGATGACGCATTCGCATCTACTACATTTAAAAATAAAATTTCGCGAATTACTATTCTATGAGGTCATGGATGACATATTCTCATCCTTTGTCGTGCATTATATCTTTGTAAAATGTCACCGCTTCAGAAATAAAACGCATAAATATTCAAAAAACTGAACCACGTCGAAAAGTTAAATCGAGCCTGTCTAAACTCTTAACGACAAAAATGTGGTAGATCAGTTACAACACGGCAAAAGATAAAAAGTCTCAAAAACTGTGATGGTAAATGTTGTCATCCAAAAACTCTTTTCTACCTAGTCAACAAAAACGTGGAGCTAGTGAGAAAAAGTAAACTCCTATCGATTAACTCTGGTAATAAGAACAGTTCAAGCAGGCCTTCTGGGTGAGCTCGCTCAGTCTTGGTTGTAGTTTTAGATAAGTTATGGCGTTGGAAGCAACTTCCTTTATCGTTCTTGCTGTAGCACTGGCTTCACTTTGGCTAATTGCAAACTCTATCAAACGTAGAAATAATAACAAGGCAAAGGGAAAGCCACCACAGCCTCCATCGTGGCCAATATTTGGCCATCTTCCTCTCCTAAGTAGAAGCAAACAGCCTATTCACAGACTTCTGTCCTCTCTTTCAGACCGCTATGGGCCCATCATGCATCTCCAACTTGGCTTTCGCCCAGTTCTGGTCATCGCCTCTTCAGACCTCGCAAAAGAATGCTTTACAACAAATGACAAAGCCTTTTCTTCGCGCCCACTTCTGTCTGCAGCAGATCATATTGGGTATAACTTCAAAATATTAAGCTTCGCTCCTTATGGCTCCTACTGGCGAAACATGAGAAAAATTTGCAGGCTCCAGCTCTTTACTGCAGACAGAATTGAATCCTTCAGTCACGTCCGCACAGAGGAAATTTCTGCTCTCATCCGTTCGTTGTTCGAGAGTTGGCAGCGAGGGATCAATCCAGTGAGCATCAAATCGAGGCTCTCAGATCTCACATTTAATATCATAGTGCGAATGGTTGCCAGCAAGAGATTCTCACCAGATCTCTGTGCGGAGGATTTCAAAGAAGCGCAGCAGTTCAAGGAGTTGATAGAAGAAACTTTCTTACTAGCTGGATCATTTGATATTGGCTACTACCTGCCTTTTCTCAAGTGGATCGATCCGCATGGAATAGTGTTTGCCATGAAGAATCTACACAAGAAGAGAGACGTGTTTATGAAGAAATTGCTCCACGATCACCGAGAGAAGAGAGGGGTGCATGCTCGAGACTTGATAGATGTTCTCATCTCTGCAGCAGACAACCATGAAATTCACTCAGACAATAACGATGATGTGGTTAAAGCCATAGCCTTGGTATGTTCTTGTATCACTTTTCAGGCACATAATTTGGAATGTTTCGCATGATCTTCTTATCATAGTTTGTATTGAATAGTAGTTGTCTTGTGGTCAAGGTATATTGGAAGTCTCTAAACAAACAGTCGAATGCCTTAACCCGTAGCAGATGAGTTGTGGTCATGGCACTGACTGTTGGAGTGGAAAACCCATCTCTACCCCAACAGCCGATGCCTCGAACACAACACACCCAAAAGCGTTGATCACAATACACAAGCTTTTTAACCTCATTCTTATAAGATTTGTCTTTTCGTTTTGCAGAGCATGATAAATGCAGGTACTGACACATCAGCTGTGACCATCGAGTGGGCACTGTCAGCTTTGATGAAGCACCCAAACATTTTGGGCAAAGCCCATAATGAAATCGACACACATGTGGGACGGGAGCGATTAATGGAGGAATCAGACATCCACAAGCTGAAATATTTGCAGGCAATTGTGAAAGAAACTCTCAGGCTTTTTCCAGCGGGGCCTCTTTTGCTCCCTCACGAATCTAGCGAGGCCTGCACTGTAGGGGGATATCGTATTCCAGCAGGAACTCAACTCTTGGTGAATGTTTGGGCAATTCAACGGGACGCGGCTGTGTGGGAGCGCCCCACGGAATTTGACCCGGAACGTTTTCTCAACAGGGGCAAAGAGATTGATGTGAAAGGGCAGGACTTTGAATTGATTCCGTTTGGTTCAGGGAGAAGAATGTGCCCGGGCATGTCTTTGGCATTGATTGTGGTCACCCATACATTGGGGCGTCTGCTTCAGAGCTTCGAGTGGTTTGCTCCAGAGGGCACTGTAATTGACATGGCAGAGGGGCTTGGACTCACAATGCCCAAATCAATTCCATTGGAGGCCATCATTAAACCTCGCCTTCCCCTCAATCTCTACTGATACCGTCTGCTTACTACACGGAGCAAAGAAGCTAACCTCTGACCACGTTGTGGCTCCGAAATCATTAAAATTTCCTAGGAATTACTTCTAATGTGCAAAGTCTTCCCCTCTTATATTGTAACTCCTATCATATTTAGAATCTTCCACTTTTCCTTTTGTACATCAATGTTAATGCTCTTTATATGTCTCAAGAATTTACGACTGGCTAAATTTCAGGGTCATGTGAAGAGCTCAGAAGTAGAACGTTTTCATGATTATCTTCTAGTGATCAAGGGGAAATCTTTAAATTGTATAAACATCAAAAATATCTTAAAGGAAAATGATTGCAATAGGCTGTGTACATGGATTGTTTGTCTTTGTTGATGGGAACATTCAGTTTGTCTTTTTGACATGTTATTTTTTTTAGTTCCTGCCAGGGAACTATAGCGGAGGCTTCAACCGTTAACAAGTGATTAATCTATTAGTCGAACAGCCAATCAGCGGGCATAAATTTTTCTAAATTTGTTTCTGGTTTGCTATTTGTATAGTTAACGTGCACATTTTTTATGCAAAATATTGACTGCAGAAATTTTGGCGCTCTGTGATTGGGGCGGGAAAGGGTTCTGTGGATTGTCAGAGGCCCTGCGTCTCTTACGAGACAAGAGACCGCACGAAAACCGGAAGCTCTTGCAGATTGTCAGAGGCAGTCTGGAGACGTGGACATCAGGCGTGTTGCAGCTCCTATCTTTGCATGACAGAGGAATTCCATGAAAACCATTGTTTTTACATTCACAGCCACGAGAATGCACAGGGATTTATTTATTTTTTTATCAATGCAAGAGAGCGCACGAATTTCAGGGAGGCTCGTGGAGGTTGCCAGTTGAATACCCACCGTCACATTTCTCACTGCCATGCAACTTATTTCCCTAGACAGTTGGCAATCAGGGTTTCCCGCAATGTTAATGGGCTTCATAGCAGGTTGCATGCAGGGGAGACGTGGCTAGTTTCGAGGGCATTGGTTGCTGCAGTCAATGATGAGGGCACTCAGATATATGGATGCAAAACATTCTCCGTGGGTTACCATATGTGCTGGAGTTTTTCATCGCAGCTTAGCCCTCTTTGTTTTTGTACAAAGGATAGGTAGACATTACATTTTGGTCAAATTTCATCTTACAGCTTTTTGTCCTACTGTTAGTAAATTTTGTTCCTTGTGATTTACAGACGTCCATCATTACACCGCAGTCTCAGCAGCAATTCACACAGGGATCAGACCAACTTTCAGGTTGAGGGTTTTCAAGTTGAGGAGCAACTTTGCATTATCAGGTAGATTGATATACAGTTTGCTTCACTAAAATATTTTTTTGTACTTTCTACTAGAATTTCAATATGGCACATTTACTGGCATTTTAGTTTGTTTTATGACCGAGCTACTGTCTCCTCGCATCTTTGTGTCTGGCAAATTAAATCACTCTAAATTTCTGTAACTTGCTCATGTCAAGCAAAAACCTCTCCTAAATGCAAAACAATCTCATCTGCATTTCTTTCTTGTGGTCTTTCTTAACTTGGCATACGATTTCTCTTGTCATTCTTGCTCTGATTGCATGGTAAGGATTGATACACTCTGCATAAGATCATATGCACATCAAAACAAATTGCAATTTGAATACAGATGACTTCTGAACAACAAATTCCCTTAGAATAAATCATTCACCTTTTGAAGATGTCCCACATAAATCATCTTCATTTCATACTTGATCTCTACCAAAATTTTGTAGTCTTAGGTTAATTTCAATTGGCATTTTCAACTATTGTGCTCCAGTCTAATCCTCTGTGCAGGTCAGTGTTTCTAGCATTGCCATCACTAGCCCTTTAGATTTTAGAACAGTTAGGGGATGCTATTATAATTTATTATCACTTTTACAGTACCTCTGGTGCCATATATCCAAGCGTGCCTGTTTCGCCAGTCATATCCTGTGGATTCTGAGCCTCCACCCGAGCCACACCAAAATCAGCTATTTTAAGAGTTCTTGATCTGTCTAACAACATATTTTCTGATTTTACATCTCTATGAACTATTTTCTGTGAATGAAGATAGCTCAATCTGCAGCATAGATATTCAACAAAAGAAGGGTCAATGTTAGATTATTAATCAAAACAAACTATAATATCTAAGAAAAATGTACTTATGCAATCCAACAGGTCAGCTTGTTGTGTGTCTTCCTGCAAACCTTGGAGAACAGATATATTTAAATTTCAGTTATGATATGCAAAGTTCATCTTATCCATCAATGTAATTGATTACATTCTCTTGTGCTTAGATCTTATTTCTGTTTTCTAGATTTAGAGGACAGTAACCAAGAGGACAGTAACCAGTTACCCTTGACCGGGCTGGCTGGTATAATCTTCTTCAAGTGGCCATGATAAATTAACTGTTGCTTTTTTTATAGGAAAAATATTTGAATCCCCTCTTGTGACAGGTCAAACACCCTTAATCGTCTTCAAGGTGGGCCCTGGTGCAGGAAAATACAGGCTTTAAACTATTTTCTGAGAGAAAGTAATATGATTTGTAAATGATGCAGAGGGGTTGGAATTTGGTGCCAAACCATTTTCTGCCTTCAAGGCAAAAATAAACCCTAGGCAATCACGATTCACTACAGTAGAGATGATGGTAACACATATAATTGCATGATCGAAATTATAGTAATATCAACCGATGACTCAAAATAGGTCAATAAAAATGAAGTAAATGAGACATACAATTGTTTGAAGAATCCATGAAAAAGAAAGTAGTTCATGAAACCAATCACAATCAACCAAATAACTTAATAAGATATATGATGTTAATTTCCAGCTGGACATGGTCTAGAGGTAAGGTGGAAACATCGGTCTAATGATAACATGGTTCTACCCCTGCCTTACCTGAATAATGGTAGGGTGGAAACCTCTCAGGACCTAAGGCATTAAAGGAAGATAATACACATAAAAAAGAAAGAAAGAAATATATGAGAAGAGAATACCCGCAACATCTTTGCCATCATAAACTCCTCTGTAAACGGTACCAAATGTACCACGGGCTATTTGGTCCTTTATCTCTAGCTTAGAGGGATCAATTTCCCATTCTTCCTTCTTTCTGAGCAATCCTGAATCCCTGGTAAATACCCTGCTCAGATGCTTGTCTAAATCCTTAAGATTAATCTGATCTGCTCTGATAAACTCACTTTTCTTCATGCTTTGCTTCCTCTTTATTTCTAATTCACTGCCTTTCTGTTCTTCAAGAGGACCAGAACCTGTATCCATAGCTCCTCCTCTGACTCACCTGCAAATCTAACTCAATAATCAATACCCACTTCTTGAATTTGGCAATTCATTTAAAAGAAAAACAACTTCTGCAGAACCAGGCCCAAAAGGTCAAATTGGATAGGCCCTCATTCTGAAGACAAGATAGTTGACCGAGTACAATTATCAAGCATGCATATAAAATTGCATGGCGTGCATATTTTGGGATATTTTTGGGCTTGGATATGCTAGATAATTTTAATGTATTCTCAGGTTTTGGCTTGTAACAACTACTATATTATTATATTTTTAATATATTTACAAGTAGTCTCTACCTTTTATCAAAAAATGAAAAACATCATACTCTATTTGAACATCATTTTCTAATTATTAAAACTATTCCTCTTTAACTTATATAATTCTTTCCACATTCAAAATTGCTTCAATAAAATATAATTGTATACTAAGCGTAACACAACTCTTTACTGCAGCCTGGGTAGATGCCTGTGAGGTTACAACTCTTTTCTGAGCAACTACGGTGGAGAAAATAGATGGAATTAGTACCTAAAAACTCTGTCAGCTTTATGAATTGTTCTTTGTTACCTTTGACGTATTTATCTTACTATTTTTCCAATTTTCTAACTGCTGGGCAGAGTGTAGTGAGGGAAAAACCATCCCACAAAGTGCTCTAGACCTGATTTGAATTCCCTCCAAATGCTTGGGCACAGATCTCTGCCCTGTTTTTATGTGTTTAGCGAATTTCTGATGTGGCTTTTCTAACCTTGATGCAAAGGACTTACTGCCACGTTTCCTCATGCCATGCAGATTTATCATATGGTTAGCATTTTAAATTCTCACTAGCCATTGGATCCGCATTGAGTACTAGATCCATTTTTCATATATGTATCTGCCAAGAGTTTTGCTAGTTTCTCCTGAGACTTTGTTGTTAGGCGAAGTTTGTCCTCCTTAAGTACAAGGCCATTGGCATCAACACAGTAGACATTGTGAATGCTTATACCCAATTGTGCTCTTCTAGTTTTCTGTACAGGTTCACTATATGGAGGGTCAGCCATGGTTATAGCAACCTGTCAGGGACAAAAAAGAGAATTGGGACTTGATAGTTTATAGCAAATGAACAATGGGATTTCTGTCCAGCAGAATTGGATATAAGCATAGGATGGCTTTACCAAATAAAGCTTGAGCAAGGTTGCCATTTTTCATATATTCGTATACTAGGAGAAGCTCTCCTCCTTCTACACAACAACCATAAATTTAAACAAGCTTTGGATGTTATACTGCAGATATTGTGGTTACTTCAATCAGAAACTCGTGATTCCCTTGTTTGCACAATTGTGACAATTGCTTTATTGCTACTTTTCTTCCACTAGGTAGTATGCCCTGCACAGTAGAGATTCCCCGTTGTAAACTTGCAACAATAGTTTAATAAGCATTTCATACTTCCCTAAGAAGCACCAGTATAAATGTTAATTTTAATGGCATCCTTATTTCCAATTTTGTATTGGCACCTGTATTGTCATTTCTCAAGTGCACAGTCTCTTTATTGTCACAACTAATCCACACATCTCCTAGTTCATCAACAGTTATCATAATGAATTATGCTTTCTTGCCACTATATATCTCATTTTGCAGAATGCTATGGTTCTCTTTCTTGCACACTCTTCTACATTGTATTTATAGACTGCAATTCAAATTGAGTGCACTAAAATTTAACAAGACTCTCAAAGGAATTTTTCACAAAGAACAATAGCCAATCCCTGATTTACTTGTATTTGATTTGTGAACTTTTGTCTAGTTTTATCCTATGTGTTTATTTGACTTTGCTTCCCATTTTGTTGTGTTATAGTTATTATCTATGAAACTTGCAACTGTCAACCCTAGACTGGATTTCAATATGGAAGTGCTTTTTGCTAAAGATGTAAGTTCTGTCAATTGTTTGACAATTCAAATATTTAGGAATTTTATATCTCAAAATTTTAGGAAATTTTCACCTTGCAAGCTGTATTTGGAGCTTCCTTCGAAGCAGGAGCTGCCTCTGATGACCCGGTATTTTGTGGGTGTTACACTTCTTTAGTAATTGCCTGATTGTATACTTAGGAACAACATAAAATTGCTTTCCTGGCATCAGTATGGCCTCTGGAGTTACCAAAAGCCCTGGAACTTTGAAAACATCAGTTTTTGTTATGCAGTGCTTGGGATGTTGATCCATAATTTCTCTAACAGCTACTGGTCTGTCATAGGATTCAGTTTTGCCACCGCGGTAAATTAAAATCAATAATCCGCCATTATCAACAGTAGCCATCTTCAATAGGAAGCTTTTCTTTTTGTGGGTAACTTAGGAAGAGCAAATTATTCATTTTCTCAACATCTACAAATTTAATTGATTTCAACATATATAATTTTGTACTCTGTGTTTATTGGATGAAACAACTACAATATTTGTGAATAAGAGTTTTGGATTAAATATGAAGGAATCCTCATCTTTAGTTTTGTGATGATTCAAGATGCTCTAGTCACGTGGCTCATCGTCACGGATGTTGTTTGGCCCTGCTACTTCTGATACATTTCCCCAGCTTCACCATCAACAACTTTGTCCTATCCAAGTTGGTGTGGCTTGTGGAACAGAGGAGCATGGAATGGGAAATCAATTAGAATTTGCACTCAAAAGGACAGTCAAAACCTAGCCACTCTTTATTGATGGCTATGGAGATTCCATTTTTCAAGTGCCTCAATGTTGTGGGTGGATTTTCTCAATTAACTTGAGGAAGTGCACTATGATGTTGTTGCCATATTTTTTGTATTCTTCCTTTGTGGACTTTCCTTTGTGTTGAATGATGACTCCTTATTTCTTTTTTGAGTTTAATCTTTGCACATATTAAATATTTCAAATTTGTATTTGCAGATTGCAAATATTTGGGACAAGGATCTTCAAGGTATTGTGTAGATGGGATTTGCGTAAAATAAGTAAGTTCCTTTAACATCTCAAGGCTTTCATGGTAAGGGCGAAGATCAGAAGCTAAGCCTTATTCACACATTCCTAATTTTGTGATGGCCAATAGGACCAATACTAATAAGCTGAAAGTAAATAGTCGAAACCTTGTTTGTTATTTGGAACTTTGAATGTCCCAAATAGCAAACAATGTGCCTACTGTTTAAGCTCTGCTTGTATTGTACCTCAAACTTGGGAGAAACTTGGCATCGTCTCTTTTTCAATACAATAATTTTATATTGGGAAAGTAAAACCCATACAGTGTTTGTTAATCCTACAACCTGTTTTACCTATAAAGTCCTTGGAAAATACAGGCTAGAACTGTGAGGTATGTGCTTCTTCTGTGAACAACAATCTCCATTCTTTTCTACAAATTAGGTTTGGCCTGCAAAATCTTCATCATTGATGTAGTTTGCAGAATATATTTCTTTTCAAAATGGCTAAATCAATACCATTTTGGCATGTACTGAATTTATGGCACATTGGTATAGACTTTGCACAAATCTATAAAGACTCAGCCTTTAAGTAACTCAACAGGTGGAAGAATTGGCAATTTCTCACGAAGCAACAATGTTTAACCTGCAACTGTTCTGCCAGTTTTGGCAGGAACTACGCTGCCTTGCAGCTCTTGTTAATTACGTTTCTGTGATAGATCTGCCTCGCAAATGTCAAGTTTATGATTTGGGGTCTCGGCTTTTGAATTTTCATTTTTCAGTTCAGTTGCTTAATTCATATATTGTCATTTGTTAGTTTATTAACCAGTTTATTCAACAGCCAATGCCATTGCAGATTTTTCAAGATTTGTTACTTGTAGGAAAACATTTATGTCAAAATATTTATTCAGCAATTTTGTCCGCCTATGGGTGGTGTTGCATGGGTTGTCAGGGGCTATTGTAGGGTTTCAAGGCAAGAGAGCACATGATAGACTATTTGCAGCTGACAGACTGTGGCTGTTGATGATTAACATGGGGTTGATGTTTGCATGCAGAGGAGACGTGGCTTGTCAATAGGATGAGGATAGGGAGGAAGATTAACATTCAAGAGAAGAAATATGCCTCGAACTTGATTTCCCCTTCCTATGGCTACTGCTAGGCTGGCACATGAAGCAAGGACACTGGCATAAGTGGACTCATCCAGTATTATTTTTCTCGCTACATTTCATGAAAGAGCTATAGAGCACTCTCACATTTTTCATTATGTGAATATGCCAAAATTATGGCATTCCATAAGAAGTTATCTGGTTTGTGCAGTTTTGTGAACACTTTCACTGCATCATCTTTTCATTTTCCTTTAGGATACATGGCTAAAAGGGAACTCGCCACACAAATAGTTGGCTCAAAGCTAGTTTTAATAACATGGGTATGTACTTGCCTCCCCTCTTCAATATCTATCAAGGTAGCACATGCACTAAGAACACTTGCAAAGGTGAATTGGTTACATCTTAAACCCATACCTTGCATTTGGTGAAAGAGATTTAGGGCCTCCTCTGAGTACCCATTTTGCATATATCCTACAATCATTGCAGTCCAAAAAACCATATTTTGTTCAAGCTTCTTCCCAAACACTTTACATGCTTGTGATGTTTCCACATTTCATATACATTATAATCCTCCTCACAAAGACATCATAACTAACCCCACTCTTAATACAATTGGCATGGACTATCATTCCCTCTTTGATTGAACCTTGACATCCATAGGTAGTGAGGGAACTCGCAAATGTGAAATGATTTGGCTTCACACCTTTAAGGCACATTTCATAGAAAATATCTAAGACTTCATCTCCATGTTCATTTTGTGTATATCTTGCAATCATGGATGTCCATGAAATGAAATCTCTTTTAGGAATGTAGTCAAACACTTGACGAGTATGAAAAAGGCCACAACATTTAATATAAACATCCACAAGAATTTTGGCCACATTTATGTCTAACAAAAGACTGTTCTAGTAACAAGGGCATGCACTTGTTCTGTAACGCCCCACCATGTGAACCCAAAGAACAACAAAAGCCAAAAAATTACAACACATTTAAAAAAAAAAAAAAGATCATTGCACAAGATGCACATGAATATACATTACATATAATACAATTATATAGTTACAAAGACCACTATGTCCTCTAGGGTACATGAGACGGCATCACAGAATCCTAAACTAATACCATAATGATAATGGATGAATAAAGATTACTTAAAGATAACATATAACCATCTATGATCAAAAGAGATGAAAAAGATACATATAACATTCCATTACATTTCAATTCATAGTTCAATAATATAGTTGTGGGGCATATTTCCACAAATACAACACATTATGGATACAATAGTGCATTACATAATGCTTCCCTTATATCAACGGGAAGAGTTCATCAAGTACAAGAATATTACAACAAGGAAGAATAAGGCACAAAGTGTAGAGAAGTCTTGAACCAAGTAAAGCTCTAGAAACTTTGTGCCTGCTTTCACATCACGAACACAACCTAGGAACCCAATGGGGTGCATAACACATTCCACCCGACTGCGTGGGTCCAAAAACCCACCCCCCACACTAGGAGATGACAAGGAAGACCCACAACCAATATGATAGGTGAACAATGGCCAATAGGAATCCACAACAAGAGCAACACCAACACAAGACTACATCTCACATCATCAACATAACTACAACAAAATAATGGAAAGTCCAACAGGACCAAATGCCAATATTATAGATCAACACTACATAACCATAAGAGGTGCCAACAACAATATGATCCAAAGCCTTTAAATGAAATCACAATATCAACCAACAATAAATATCAAGGGCACCTTTCATTAACATCAATCAAGTTGCCATGAGACATGTGTGCGACACAAAAGATAGAACTTGGAGGCTTAAACAATAAACACCAAGAACCTATTGCATGAACAACATCAACAATTCAAACAACACTCCTAGAGGCAACCAAACAAGGAAAATAAATGGGTACTATAGGAGAGTGTCATCGCATGGCCTTGGATGGATTATCCAAACAACCTATCACAAGGTACCACTTCCATCTATGGTTATCCTAGCTGCTTATCTCAAGGTGTCGCTCCATAGGGTGGCTCATGCAGGACCACTTACCTTTCATGAGGACAAGGTAGTGATCTTACCAACTAGGTCTTCTCATCCCATCCTTAGCCTATGAAAGCACTGACGCTATGAGTGAGGCACATAATTAATCTTGTTTAATGTTTAACTACCGAAACCCACTAGTTCATTAATTACATTATCACTTGTTTTAGGAAACTCTTCCATGGGTTACCCTAACAACCCCTTTGTGCACCGAATCCCATGAAGAGCCACCCTCCTCAACAATTTTGAAACAAGGCTCACAACAACAAGGGGTGTACCAAACATAAAAGTGACAAAATGAAAGCACGTGCGAGACTTGAACCTTCTCACTCATAGTCATAACTAAAGGAAAAGAAAAACATGGAACAAGGTACACCCACAAGAGCTCAAAATAGGAATACAATCAATGAATCACAAAATTCCAACCATGAGAAATAAATATAAATCCAGTTTCACCATTGCCTTTGGAAGCCTAAAAACACCAACTATCCACAAACTCCCAATGACAGTAATTTAAACTCTCCGGGTTCCCAACCATCTCAAAATATGACTACAAGAAAGTTATTGCATAAAGTTTCCTCAAACAAAATTAACATAAAAGGAACATTCACATCATGGGATCACAAAATGACTATATAAGTTTCAAAATCATAAATCGACAAGTGCAAAGTAAAGGAGACAATATCACATCAAAATTATAAGCCAACACTTTTAAAAGATTATCATATTCATACAAGATCAAACACAATAACCAATAGCTTAGTCAATTGACAATTCATCTAAGAGAGACATGATGGAAAATCAAACAAGCAAGTAATCATTTTATCCATGATCTCAAACTGAAGGTTACAAATGAGTTTAACATTAAAATAAGCTATTTTATTGATCTAAATAAAAGATTATATATTGATATTTTGAGATAACTCTATCATCCATGAAAAAATCATTCTAACTCCCCAGTATTAAAGTTTTCACTTTACAATAATGCTATAATGTTATACGAAAGTAAGTTTTCACAAGGTAATTTAAGGTGTACTTTATGCTACATTTAGAAACACTCTAGTTACTTGCAATGATCACTAATTCAACTAACTAATAAAAGTTATACCAACTAATAGACAGATATTGAGCTATAAAAAGGGCAATGATAATACTCTCAAACCCTCTCTTAAACTCTAATCTCTTTATGCAATAGAACATAATTAGCTAAATAAAATATTTAATTAGTACAATTTCAATTTCAACTATTCCCTTATAATATCGTTTACATTATGCTACCGATTAGGCCTATTTAATTAAAGGATGCTCAAATCTTTTCAAATACCCACAAGAAAATATCATTACCAATAATATTCTCCAATCTCTACACAACCTATTTACATCATTAACTCATAATTATTAAACAATCACTTAAATATTAATGACACACAAATGCATACATATAAGTATAATTATATAAATTCTTTAATTTTATTCTTTCTAAATTACTTGCTTGAATTCACAAGAAATAGAATTATTTCACTGAATAACCTTTTTGACTTTTCTTTAAACATTTCCTCTTTGATTTCAATGCTACAAATTTCCATTCACAATAAGATCTCTTAGTTATAAAGTGAAGGTAATTATATATATATATATATATATAAATAATATTTTCTAACACACTAATACACAAACACTAATCATTTAATTATAGCCATGATGTTTATTTGACCTCAAATACACATTGCATTTGAGACCAAGCCTCAAGGGAAAAGGACTGGTTTTCCTGGTTATCCCAAACGGATTTGAAGCCCTCTCTGGTGTATGAATGACTATCAAATAATATAGAGAAATCTTAATAATTCTAATGTACGCACAGTGTAGTTAAAAGCCAACATGATAAACATATAGGGTCGAACTGCTGAAAACAGCTTAAGTTCCATTCAGGCAAATGTATTGTAGGTGTAAAGCCAACTTCACCTAAGCCTACATCCTAGCACAAATGAAACACTTAAACTATCATTATCAATTTACTATGCATACAAAGTAATAAATTATAAGGGCATAAGAAACGACGTTACATATCATCTATTTATTCTTAATGGGATCATTTAAATAATTAAGAACTTCATTAACCTCTTTTCGAAATACCTAGTCACTCAATTTTAACATGAACAAATTATTTTTAATCATAATCAAACATAAATATATATAAGTATATTTCTACCTACATACATATGTAAATATATTCAATTTAAGTAAACTACGGTAATTAAAAGAACAATATTATATATATACTAATACCTATCTTGGACCAAGGTGTATCCTAAAATATTTAACAATGAAATAATATTTTCTATATCATGTGAGAATCTTCTCATCTGGAATAATAGTTAATTTTGATAAAATTCATTGCTCTCAACATAAGAGTGAATTGAAAGGCCTCTAAGTATTTCATAATAAATCTACTATTTAGGGATAGATCCATGTAGTGAATAACATGAAAGAAGAGGATGGAGTACTTATTCAATTTCATGACCCCTCCTTTATTTTAAAAATATATACAAATATATATATACCAACAATAAATGTTAGAATCACATCCATATGAGAGTAATGAGATTTCAAATAGGTATTAAATGGAAAGTTTTTTACCCTTATTGTAGCACCTATTCAATATTTCATAATATCAATTTCTAAATTCGATAGGACACATATAAAGATTTGATTGTGGTATGAGAGGTTGGATGGATATAATGATGAGAGGATAAAGTAATTACATGATCATGGAGGCTCTTTGGAAAAAGCAGGTTCCAAACATAACAAAATTAGTGTTATAGTAAACCTGTGCACATTTTGCAAGTACAAAGATAAAAGTAGGGCACTGGTACATCGAGGATGAGAATAGGATAACAAAAGGACGATGTGGTCTTTAACTATGTATTAGTTGCTGAGAGATGTTATTCATTAAATTAAAACAATGTCAAATGACAAGTTCAACTTGACTTCACAAGACACAAATAAACTACTCGATATTCAAAGACGACCAAAATGGAGGGATGCTACATGTTCCACATCTAGGGTACTCAAACATGATTTGAGAAGGCTCACAAAGGTAGATATTTTTGGTTTGACCTATTCTTGTTGCATTTCACAACAAAGTCTCACAACCTTCCCATATTGTCCACTTCTTGAATATCCAACCATCTTGTTATTCCAAGTAATGGCATTTCATTTAGGTATTTTATCAAACACATGGTGTGCATCAACCAGGTTGCCACATTTCATATACATGCTAATGCTATTGTTTACTATAAAAGTATCTCATTTGAATCATGTGTGGGTTATGTGAGCATGGAATCACTTTCCTTGTCTCAAATATTTATTGTGGGTGTACTCTTGCAAAAAAACACCATAGCTCTAGAAGTCTCTCTATAAAATATCCAGAACTTCCTTCACCCTAATCCTTGCTTGAACATTTTTTTCACATCTAAAATTGGCAATTCCATCAATGTAGTTGTCATAGTGACATTTCCAGACAGATATGTTTGATGGAAGAGAATTTGCATCTTGTAAACTGATCAAAATTCATCATCTTATTTGAAACCATAGCTACAAGAGACCATTCCATGTTTGGATAGAATGACCTTGCAACATTGTATGTTTGAAAGGAATGACCATGGAATGTTGTGTATGATATGTTGGCAACAACTACAATGACAGTTTTGCTGGGTTGTTGCAAAAATTTCATTATATTTAATGACCACACAATCATACAAAATGATGCATTTATGAAGCTTTGCGTTATCCACAATATTTATAGAACACCTATTCCACTACATTAATGGTTCATTGTTATATCATAGTCTCAATAGTAGTTCACACAGGGATTGGACCAACTTTTAGGTTGAGGACGTTCAGAATGAGGAACAACTTTGCATTATCAGGTAGATCGATATACAGTTTACTTCACTAAAATACCTTTTTGTACTTTCTATTTTGCATCAGAAATCTGTACTGATGGGAATTAGTTGCAATTGTACTTAATGGAGGAGGATTATTGAGGAATTAATTGCTATTTCTATTTTAAGAGAGCTTCTTGCAGTCTTAATACACACTTAGCATTTACGACCTAACTGTTTGTTTTAGGAAAAGTAATTTTTGTTGTGCCTGTGTATTAGATTTTATTTCAATGGAATGATAATGATAATAAGTTACTGTTTCTTATTTTTCTTAGTACAAACATCATGTAGATCTCAGCAGGACTAAGAGTGGCAATACTACTACTTGAGTGGCAGCCTTCACATCTTGCCTTGCAAGTTTTTGTTTGTCATTCTAGAGGTAAGGATCGTTATGGCATACGATCAGATTGAGAAAATTTGAGTTGAACCATTTGAAAGGATTGTAATTATATGCAGATTTCCTATTATTTTGGACATCCTGAGCATTTTTTCTCTTCCTAGTAAAGAAGTTGTATGTTAGGAAGATTACACTTTCACAGTCCTTATTAGTGAAGTTAAGCTTTTAGAAAAGGACTATGGAGTAGAGAAAAGGACTATGGAGTAGACCTTTTCATCTGCTACAAAATTTTTCTCCAAAAGCTAGACAACTTAACCTGTGTGTTGTAAGAAAAAATATGGTAGCACTAATCTTTGCTTTTTCTTTATTAGTCAAATTCTTGGTTAATTCATGCTATTGAAGCATAACAGATGAGAGTACAGATGGTAGGGCCATCTATGATTTTTTATTTCCATTTTCTCTTTTGGGCAGATATAAAGTACATTATCTTTTTCTCAAGATCTTGTTCATGGAGGAAGCAAGGTCAATTTTTGAATGCCAATTACAAGCTTCATGAATTCATATTTCTATAGAGATCTAAGAGTGTGATCAAGATAAGATGGCTATGCAAGTATCAAATATCAATCTAAAATTTTTATCCACCTCTATCACACTTGAGCCCATTGGCAGTGTGTTGTGGTTATTTATTGGTCAACTTAGTTTCTTTGGATCATATTTGCATATTTGTAAAATTTCACATTTTATGGGATTCTTCAATTCAAGGACTAGGGATGATTTTATGGAATTCATTGCAAACCATGTGAAAAATAGTTTAATAAAGAATATGTTCTAAAATTGTAGTTTTACGTAGGGAGTGGTTCTAATATATTAGAATGTGGGTTTGTTTGGGATAGTTGAGATTTGGAATCTGGTGGTTGTTTTATTTGAATAGCTATTTTTCTACATCTTAGGTTTAATCTATTTTTTGCTGATTTTATAATAGTTATTTTTTTACATCTTACATTTCCATTGTCCATGAATATTATGGGAAATTTGGAGAAAAAAAATGTGTAAAGAGTTTTTGTGGTTGTTTTTTCATTTTCTCAATTTCTTATACTATTATTAACTAAAATCTATGGATAGAAAAAATAAATTGATTTGTGTTGATTGAAAATCAGGTCATGGAAAAAGATGAGAAGTTTCTTCCAAAGTGTTCGGCCTCGATTTAACATTGGTCTCATCCTGTTTATGTACTTTCTATTCATTACATTCACTTTCAACTAGGTTCACCTTTCACATGCCTTTTGTGAGGCTCATGTTTGTTTAATAGATGTAAATCCTTTCATTATTTCAACAACGTCAAACAAAATTCTATGAGCTTTTACAAATTGTGAAGAAATTTCTTAATGCCATTTTAGAAATCTCTTTGGTTTTGGAGAGCAATTGGAGGCATTTTTCCAAAAAAATTACATGCATATCTTTTCATTCCTATCTTGTGTTATTAATGTATTTCGGTCTTGAGGATCTATGTATCGAACTTGAAAAGTTTCCCATGTCTCTTTAAACACCATTATTTTTTACATTTTTATTTCCCATTAGTCATAGAGATCACCATTGAATGGAGGAACCTATAGAAGAGAATTTTCTTATGCAATTTTTTCCTTTATGCCTTAATAAGTGAAGTACCTAAAAATCTGCAAGTGAAACCAATCTCAAACACTCATTAGGAGGGTTAGTTTACACATGCAAATCTACAAATACCTCTATGAAATAACAATGCCATGCTTCAAAGATGCAAAACAAATAACTAAGAAGATCAAAAAACATATAGAAGCAAGACAAAGTACCTATTCCATATTGGATTGGTGTCAAATGTGCAAATGACCCTTTCCCAATCCTTGCTCAAAAACTGAAATGATGCAATGCAATATGATGAAGAGAAAAATTAGTTCTCAAACCAAGAGAGTAACTTTGCATAAAAGTTGTAGATGAGTTGATGAAGATTAAGGCCTTTATTTATAGATTTTCTTGATGAGAGATTGGCCAAATGGATGAATGTGGGACTAAATGTAAACCAATGAAAGGAGGCCACTTGTCAAGTTGCCATAGGTTGAGGGATGTGCAAGATTTGGGAAATGTGCCCAAGAGAGGGAATTTCAAATTCAAATTTGTGCAATAAATTTTGAGAGGGGACATGAAAATGAGAAATTAATGCAATGTTGGAGGGGACAAGTCAACTTGTCCTCATTTTCAAACTTGAGGGAATATTCCCCATAAATGCCATGTTGAAAGAAAATAAGGAATTTAATAAATCAATAAATTGATTTATTTGTGCAAGGTAGGATTATCTAGAGGATGTGATGGGTGGTTAAGGTTAGGCTAATTAGGATTAGGTTAGCTTAATGATGATTAGATGTTTGACTTTTTAGGCTTAAATATTTGGGTTATTTAATTCAAAAGGATGGAAAATACATTTGGGATTTAATTAAATGAATGTTTGATTTATTTGGTTAAAGGTTGATGATAAATTTTATTTAATTTTAAATTAATGACCTTAGGAGATGGAAATTAATGAGTTTACCTGATGAATGGATGAAGGTGAACTTGATTAATTTGATGAGTGGATGAATGTAAAACCTAGTTTACTTGATGAATGGTCCTAATTGAATGCTTAATGTTAATTTTGCATGTCACACAATACTATTTCAAAGAAATCCCTTCTTATTGGACATATTAAAATTTCAATACCACAAGGTATAGAGAATCTAGGTTTTAAGAAATATAGAGGAGATTTTTCTAACCATGATAACACACCACCTTATCTGATGATTTCATCCTTGAAGATAAGCTTTTGGCGATGGTTTTCCTTAGGTCCTTGAAAGATACTACTTTAGAATGGTTTTCCTCATTACCGAATAACTTAATTCGTTCATTCAATGAACTTTTTGAGGCCTTTATTAACATTTCCAGGTGCACATCACCCCTAAGATGACCATAGCTGATTTGATGAGATGTAAGAAAAAGGATGATGAAAAGGTTATTGATTTCATTTCATGTTGTAGGATAGAAAATTATCGTCACTCGGGTTTAGGACATAGAGAAACAATCTTCTATACTCCACATTCAAGGAAACACTATAGATCTCAATCCAAGGATGAAGTAGGGGAAATATATCTTGCAATAGGATTGTCCTATCATTATGGATTAAGGAGGGGTTCACCACCAAGCTAGGGCTTGGAAAGACTAATGAAATACAAGACCTAATTATGAAACTTAATGATATGAAAGACCTAATTAAATGACCTAGAAATGAAAGTAAATTAGAACAGATAATTGCAAAATCAGAAGTGTGCACCTGAAAACCTATAGAGGCTTGAATGAGGACCTGAAATTATGAAAACATAGATTTCAAGATGCTAATTGGGACTCATACACAAGTCTGGGGGATTTTGTCCCAGATTGGGTTTTCTGTGCCAAAACTAGAATTTGATAGTGCTTGTTTTGAATCTCCTGAAACCTTGATAATTGGCTATACTAGGAATCATATGCCTAAGGTGGCATATCAGTCCCAGCGGGATTTTTCTGAGGATGAAGATTTGATTTTTCTCTCCAATCTCTTCTCTTTCTACAACACTTTGTTTTTGGATTTGAAACCATGATTTCAGACATGTAGAAGATTGTCCATGACCTTGCAAGTGAGGAGAAAACTCCACAACTCCAAAAACTTCCTTCAAGCTTGTAACCTAATATTTAAAGATCCTTCATGCTCCATGACACCTAGATCTATAACCACACATGTAAAGAGGAGAAAAACTTGTAGATTGTTAGTGAATATGGGTTTTCCTTGGTCAAACCCATTTTAGGAAATTAAACAAAATGATGAGATAATGAAATAGGGATAGGAAACATGAAACATGGATAAAAATATTTGAATGATGTCTTGTAAATCTTCAATTTAACATGAAGTGGCCATGAAGGATGTAGATCTAGACCTTGAAATGAGTGTAGAAAAATGCTTAATCTTGGATCTTCAATTCTACATCACGACACTAGCTCAACAGCATGCTTGATGATTGATAATATTGACATGATGATGGATCTTTAATTTCTACAACAATTGATGAAAAAATCTTCCCTTGAATGCCTTAGAAATGCTCTTGAATGTTATCTTGATGCTATTGTGAAGTCTTGGAATGCTTAGCTATTGAGGTCTTGACTTGATATCATGAAAGCTTAATGAAATAATGATTGGAGACCTTTTTTATATAGGGAATCCATCCAAGTTACCGTTTATTAGATCCTAGAGGCTGACATTCATAAAATTTGAATTTAAAACACTGATTTCCTACTTAAAACCCTAAAAAGGGGCCAAATGGGACTCATACACCATCTATGGTGTATGGGTCCCACTTGGGTGGGATTCATATTCCCAAGGTGGCGTATGGGTCCCATAGATCCTTTTTAGAAAGAGAAAGTGTCTAGGAGTTGAGAAATTAAGTCTATTTGTTGATCTTGTTAAGATTTTGATTGAAATAAGCCTCGAGATGCACAATATAGGGTCTTAGGGGCTTGTTAATGATGATATATAGGTCATAAATCCAAGATGTCCCAAATTTCAATGTGAAAGTATAAATAAATACACTTTACAACATCAAATTAAGGCAAAATTAGGTCTATTTAGCTTAAAAGGGCCCTAAATCCAATGTGAATGTGTACAACACATTACAACACTAGATTAAGGCAACATTAGGTCCAAGGGCAAGTATGTGCAAGATCATGATGGGCCAAAAAGGGGTGATATGTAAGTGCTATGATGGCGCATGTGGCTGACAACTTTTTTTTACCCAAAATTGATGAAACCAAAAGGGTTTTTAAAGGAGATTCTCAACTTTCCACCAATACAAATAATCCTTTACTTTGAAATTAATAAATAATTATTATTCATTTTCTATTTGAGTTATGACTAAAGTCCTTATTGATAGGTTGATTGAAAAACATCTATAGCTTTCAAATGGTATCACATTTTATGCTTCACATACTATAGGATTAAAAAAATTAAAAATTGTATTTCATGAAGTTTTGACCAAGTTAATGTGGTCACACACGAATTTTTAGATTTTAAAAAAGTTGCAATAAAAAATTCATAATTAATTATTTACTCGGAAAAAAATTACAAAAAAATATACATCACATCAGGACATGAGTCCTCTACTTATATCTAAAATCTCATGAAAACATATTATCATTTTATTGTGGTTAGTGTGGTAAGAAAAAAACCTATTTCTTATTTTCTCCTTGAAATTTAAGTACTATTGCATTGAAATTTCAAATTTTCACCAAATAGGATTTTTTAAAAATAAACCTAGTAGTTTAGAAACTACATTCAATTTTCTACAAATTCTATTCTTACATATTTATGAAATAATATAGATAACTTATTCAAATTTTTACGTCAAGTTTCCTAACTATGGTTTTTTGAATTTTCATCACCACTTAAGGGCCTGTTTTTTCCATGATGATCATGCACATACATAGGCCGTAAATTTAATGTGAAAGTGTAAATGAATACAATTTTTAACATTAATTAAAGGCAATGTTAGGTTTATCTAGCTTAAAAAGGGTCCAAGACCTATTGTGGATGCGTAAAAACACATCACAACACTAAATCAAGGCAACCTTAATTTCATTTTAATGTTAATCATTCCCAAATTAAGCAGGGAAAAGGGATACCTTTTTTTGTTGTCACATTTAGCCCCCACTTTAGTAAGAGGATTAACTTGCTTCAAACTCACACAAAATTAGACATTCAAGAGGGTTCCAAGTGTATTGATGCAGATGGTCTAGGATAACAAGGATCAAAGGAGGTGATCAAGGCCCCAAGATTCAAGATCCTATGTCAAACCAGCAAAAGCACAAAGGGACACACACAAGGTGTATAATATGCATCATCAAGATACACGAAAAATGGAATGTCACTAAAGAGAGAAAACAAAAGTGAAGATAAGAAAACGTGGATCAAGCCTCGACCATTTTTCTAAAATGATGTGGATCAGATGTAAGTTTTTTGTCCAAAAATGTATGCTCACTCTGAGGCAACAAAACTCTAGGTTGTCCACTGGGTGAGTAATCCAAGATGGTGAGATACAAACACATGTAGCCGATATGTTCTCACAACACACATAAACGACTAAGGGAAAGTCATGCCTCGGATCGGCTTCCCATCCAACCATACCAAAGTTAGACCTCCCGATAACTTTGATATGGCACCACACAACAATGAACTTTGAGCTCCATGAGGCAAGTAAAGCTTTGTATGCTTGGAACTCATGAACAAACAAGATGGCACGACAGGCAAGAAAGGCACGTGTTATGCAAGGTGGCCTTATAACCAAAATTGTAAATGTGAAATAGTGTAAGATATGTTCAAAGAGATTTTTATTAGTTCATTTAAGGTATCTTCTTAGGGAACATTGTGCCTAATGTCCCCAAGAGAGGACAAGTCAAAGAAATATCATGCTCTCAGAGGAAATCAAACACAATGACACCACCAAGAAAAGGACACATCACAAGAAGAAATAAAATCGCACAATGAAACATGAGTGTCAATGTATGCCCCCACTTTAAAGTGGTTGTTAACACCATTACAATGAGAAATTTATTTAAAGTAGAAGAAGACATGAGAACTTATTCGAAAATCCCTATTCCAAGTCATATGTTTTTGAATCAAACTACATCATGAATAAGTATTTCACATGTGAGCCAACTTAAGGCATGTCATCCAAATCCCATGCTTGCTCTTATATATACATGAGAGGTGATCAACTAGACAAAAGAGACAACAACAAGTGACATATGAGGAAAATGCTACCAAACCCCTTGGCCCCACTTAGTGTAAAACAAGGATGAGCTGAGGTGATTGATGAGAGGTTTGAAAGTTAAAATGAATTAGAGTCTAATTAGGTACACCAACATAAGGAAGATCACCACACTCCTTGAGATGTTGAATTCTATCATTTATAGCTTTACATTAATTAGTAAAATTAGCATTAAATCTATGATATGGGAAAAATGAACTCTTCTAGTAGAATTTATTTCATTTTCTTGGAGGAATGGATATTAGACGATCTTGGAGGACTCTTGACAAGATACCCTCTTGACCAATAGTAGGTGATGTTATTTTATTTTTACAAGATGTCATATACACACTAAATAATAAGGCCTTAGATAAAAGTGGAGATAAAGGTGGTAAACCTATATATTTCTTGAAAGAGTATGGTATATTGGTTTGCTTTGTATGTTCATTGTATCCATGTTTATGAGGTATTTTGTATCCAAGACCATAACAATCTCTCAATTCAGATCAAGGGGGTTTATGCTTTTGAGAAGGATTAACTTCTTCATGAGAACATAAATAATTTTTAGGTTTCTTAGAGTTATCTATCATCCCCTCATGAGGGATGGGAGTTACATAGCCCCCATCACCATCATGGGGTAATGTTGTTGTCATAGAACCAAGTTGAGAAAATGAAACACAAAGTTGTTTTAGTTTAGATTGTGAGATTTTGCACTCTCCCATAAAGGAAGGTGTAAAATCTAGTGAACCCCAATCATCACTAGAATTTTTTTTTGAAAATGAATCGTTTGTATATGACTCTTTAGACTTTAAGGGTGAGAGTTTGGATTCTTTATTGAAAGGATGTGTAAACTCTAACAACCCTAAATTATCACTAGAGATATTAGGATTAACATCAACTTGTATAGGTTCAACTTTTGATTTTGGAATGAAAGTATTAGGGGAGTTGGAAGTGTTGTGATCATATGATTTATAGCTTCATTCATCTACTTCAGCTATGTATATCTTGTTGTTGTATTCAAAATTCATCACATGGTGAAGAGTAGATGGGACTCCTTTCATATCATGAATCCATGGTCTCCCTAGGAGAACATTGTATGAAAGAGGTCCGGGCATGATATGGATAGGGGTAGAAGACACTACGGGTCAAACCTCAATAGGTAATGTGATCATTCCTAATGGTTGCCTATTAATATTCTCAAGCCATAAATATGAACATCATTAAGTTGGATAAGCCTCTTGTCCATGACAATTTTGTCTAGGAGGTCAATGCTAAAAACATTAAGACCTGCTCTATTGTCTATGAGAGTGTGCTTAACTGTGGTTTCATTAATGATCACCTTTATCATCAAGGCTTCATTTTTGTTTTGAATCTCAAGTGAGGGTAATTCATGTTTAGGGAATGCTATTTTTGATTGTGTGACTTGCATATGATCAAAGGAGGGTGTTACATTATTCAATTTCATATAAGATTGAATTTCCTCTTGTATTATTTACAATATTTATTGAAATAGGCACTTGCATGTAGGTGATAGTTGAATGAGTTTCCATATAGATATATTAGCGAGATTATTTTTAAGGTCTTCAACTGCATCAGGTATAGGTGAACACAACACAAGGAAAAGTATGTTGAGGCAATGGTAATGAAGTGGGAGTGGTTTGTGGTTGCCTATATGTTTGAAAAGTTGTGTTATATCTCGGTTGCTGTAAAACATTGTTGTTGTTAATTTGCATTAAAGATTTCAAGAAATCTCTAATTTTCTTGTTATTTGGATCACTAATGGAAGGAAAATTATGAGGCTTCCTAGTTAAAGGATATCAAATGTGTGTCGTCATAACCTCAAAAAAAATTTCCTTGTTTGCATGATCTCTTAGTGAAGAGGATTCTAATGTGACTTCATCATCTTCACCTACGGAAACTTCATTACATGTGTCATTGTTTGGATTTTCCTACACCATGATATCCTCCCTAGGAGGAGAATTTTTAAGAGAACTACAAACTAGATGAGCTCATGACATTTCAAGGTTGGTTCATCTAAAATGACTTTATTGCAAGTAAGGGAGTTATCAATGGTTGGACTATCTTCTTTGATAAGGTTTTCCTTAAGGGAAAAGGGGAAACTAATATTCTTGTGACTTTCATTGATTTTGTTTTCTACTATCAAAGTATCTTCTTTGCAACTAGGAGAGATACTAGGAGAAGAGAAAATGTGATTGTCAAGATTGTCCAAATTTTTACTCCTTTGTCCCATAATTTCTTCCAAAGTAAGGGGAGAAACATAAATAGGGTTTTCATAGATCTTAAAGATTTGATTATCTAAGACCAACTTATCCTCATCCTTATCACAAGAGAGGAAGATTTTGGGAGATAAATGTAGGTAGGTTTCAATGTTCTCTTGTTGTCTTGTGTGATCATCATGATTACTTATTGTGATGCCCACTTGTTTAGTAATATCTTGCCTAATAGGAGTGGTAAGAGGAGAGAAAAAACTAGGGTTCTCAAAATTCTCATTGATTAGTTATTCTATGCTCACTAAAATATCTTCTTGACAAGGAGGAGAGATATTAGGAGAATAGAAAATGTGATTGTTATGGGGTGGGTGCATGAAGATGGGTAGCCAATTTGTGCCCAACTTCTTAAAAAAGTTTTGAAAACTCATAACATGAGCACGTTATAACATGCTCACATTATGGTTTGGTGTGTTGAGCCTGAGGCTCAACCACAACAAGCCCATAACACGAGTGTGTTATAATGCACTCATGTGTTATGACCTATTAAAAGAAAAAAAACAAATAAAATTTATTCTTGCATTTGACTGTGTGTTTTCTCTTTCCCACGGCCAAAACCCCATTTTTCCATGCTCACATTTTGGAAGGAGGTATTTTGCAAAATTCTTCATCAACGGTTGCTATTTCATCATGAGGATGCCACCATATCAATTAGGAGGTGTAATAGGTAAGTATTATTATTATTATTATTTTTGAATTTGTTATTTTTAGGTTGTTTTTTATATTTATTTTTTTGAATTTGTAGAATGTTAACCAACATACAAACCCTCCTAAAAATCCTCAAGCACAAAACAACAACAAGAGGAACAAAACCAAAACAAGCACAACAACAACAACAACAACAACAAAATCCTCAAGTTAACCAACTAGAGACCTCCAATCTCCTCAGCCAACCCCTCATCCTCCTAGAACTCAACAAAACTTAATGAGGGAAATTAAGAACAATAAAAAACAAATTAAGGATTTAATCAAGAGGTTGAACGATCCAAATGGTTCAACCACAAAAAGAATGACCCTAGGAACTTCACTGAAAGAAATGTTAAAACATGTAGATTCAATCAACAAACAATTAATTTGTTGGCACCATAGGAGGCAGGTGGCTAGGGCTTATTACCAAGATAAATTATCATATAAAGATGTAAAAGATTTAAAAATTACAAAAGGTGATGATTTGTGCGCATTATTCATTGACCCATGGTCAAATGCAAATCTTACCCTCAATGTGAAGAGGTTTCCTATTTATTGGTGCCACCACCAAGAGATTAGGATTTTTTTTGGGGATAGGTGGTACATGGTTTTTGATGACCCACCAAGTAACAATTGTGAAGTCCCTCAGTGTTTCCTTAGGAAACTATACTGTGAGTTCATCTTG